>PVIW01004622.1:27472-127115 GCA_004026585.1 Noctilio leporinus | reverse complement strand
TGGCAATTATGTTTTCCCATACAGTTGGTTCCCTTTGAATTTTGCTGATATTTTCTTTAGCTGAACAGAAACTTTTCAATTTGATATAGTCCCATTTGTTGATTCATTCTTTTATTTCCTTTGCCCTTGGTGAAGTATCAGTAAACATATTTTTGCGTAGGATATCCAAAAGTTTACTGCCTATATTTTTCTCCAGGACTTTTATGGTGCTGCTTATGTTTAAATCCTTTATCCATCTTGAGTTTATTTTGGTGTATGGTGTAAGTTGATGGTCTAGTTTTATCTTTTTGCATGTTGCTGTCCAGTTCTCCCAACGCCATTTGTTGAAGAGACTGTTTTCACTCCATTTGATGTTCCTTCCCCCTTTGTCAAATATTAGTTGACCATAGAGTCCTGGCTTAATTTCTGGGCTCCCTATTCTGTTCCATTGATCTATATGTCTCTTCTTATGCCAGTACCATGCTGTTTTGATGACAGTAGCCTTGTAGTATTGTTTGAAGTCTGGTATTGTGATTCCTCCTACCTTGTTCTTCTTTCTCAAAAAAAAAATATGGAACACTTCATGAATTTGCATGTCATCCTTGCACAGGGGCCATGCTAATCTTCTCTTTATTGTTCCAATTTTAGTATATGTGCTGCCGAAGCGAGCACCATTTCTTAACTCATTTTATAAAGTTAATATTATCTTCATACCAAACACAGATGAAGACAAGTCAAAAAGAAAAAAATTTAAAAGCCCTACTATCATAAATTTAGATTAAAAAATTCTCAAAAAAGCTATGGCTTGTGTGGCTCAGTTGGTTGAAGCATTGCCAGGTAGAGCAAAAGGTTTTGATTCCTGGTCAGGGCGCATACCAAGGTTTTGGGTTCAATCCCTCATGGAGGTGGGTACCCTGGTTGGGGCCTTGCCTTCTGCTTTCTTATCTCCAACAAGCCACGTGAGGGAGAAAAGGGCAGCAGGGGTGGTGACTTGGATAGCAGACTCTTCTTGTTTAATGGAGGAGGGCTTTGGCTTTGAAATACAAGAAGGTTGTAGACTTCTTGCCCCAGGAGGCAGGACCAGAGCGCTTCACCCAGAAGAAGACCTGAGCTCTTCATTGAGCCTAGAGGAAAATTTCACCAACAAAAGCAGCAAGCAGCTTCTGTCTCCATATGGAATTTACCAGGAGGAGCTGGAAAGTGGTATTGGCACTGTCGGGCTAGTGAAGAGTGGTCACCTTCCTTCCTTTTATGTGACCACAAGGCTGACCTTTGACCATGAGTTGGATGATAAAAATACCTACAGGTACCAAGATGCTAACTAACATAAAGGAGAGAAACTCATTGGTTATTAAAACAAACAAACAAACAAACAAACCAAACCAAACCAAACAAAACAAGCCCTGGCTGATGGCACAGTGGATACGGCACTGGCCTGCAAACCCAAAGGTCACTGGTTCAATTCCCAGCCAGGGGACATAACTAGATTGCAAGCCTGGTTTCCAACCAGGTCTGTGGCTGGAGGCAGGTGAAAGGCAACCATATATTCATGTCACTCTCCCTCTCTGCCTTTCTCCCTTCCCCTCTCTCTAAAAATTAATAAATAAAATCTTTTTTTTTTTTTTTTTTTTTAAAGAAGAAGGTTACTTCCTCAATTTGATGAAAAAATCCTACAGTTGACATCATACTTAATGGTAAAATACTGAAATGTCTTTTTGCTAAGATCTAATTTTACCACTTATATTCAACATTGCACTCGAGGTTCTAGACAGGCTATAGACAAACAATATGAAATGAAGTTAAATTAAAGGCATCTATTTGGGAGCAAAGAAGTAAAACTGTCTTTATTTACAGATTACATGATCATGTATATAGAAAGTCTAAAGGAGGCTCCCATCAGACTCATAAACCTCTAGAATTAATATATTAATTCAGTCAAGTCACAGGATACAAGGTCACATAAAGGGGAAAAAAATCAACTGTATTTCTGTACAACAAATAATTTAAAAAATGAAATTTTTTAAAAAGAAAACTAATTCCATTTACAGTGGTATGATTCAATTCTGACACTATCTAACTGGAGATAGCACCAGACCCCAAAGTTAAGGAATCTTTTTCTTTAAAAATATTTTATTTATTTATTTTTAGAGAGAGGGGAGGGAGGAAGAAAAAGGGAAAGAAACATCAATCAGTTGCCTCTCAAACCCAGGCATGTGCCTTGAGTGGGCATCAAACAAGTGACCTCTGTTTGTGGGACAAGGCTCAACCTACTGAGTCACACCAGTCAGAGCAAGTTAAGGAATCTTATTCAGTCCTGTAAGAGTGCACACCTCCCGCCCCCAATTGAAAACCTAGGTTGTCACCTGTGCTTCTGAACAAGGTGCTATTGATCAGGGTTTCCCATGACCCCATCATCAGGTTCATCTTATTTGCTAGGGTGGCTCACAGAACTCAGGGAAATAGTTTGCTTTCTAGATAGTTGGTTTATTATAAAAGTATATTACTCAGGAACAGCCAGATGGGAGGGAGAGATGCGTAGGGCAAGGTTTGTGGGAAAAGGCTCAGAGCTTCCATGCCCTCTGAGTGTGCCACCCTTCCCACATTTCCATGTGTTTACCACCCTAGAAGCTCTCCAAACCCTGTCCTTTAGGGGCTTTATGGTGGTGTCATTACTTAGGTATGTTGATTAAATCATTGGCCATTGGTGATTGAACTCAATCTCCAGCCCCTCTCTCCTCCCTGGAGGTTGGGGTGGGGTGGGACTGAAGCTCCAACCTTTTAATCACATGGTTGATTCCCTTGGCAAAGAGCCCCCACACTTAGCTTACTTAGGCACTTTCCAAAAATTACCTATTAACATAACAAAGAAGACTTTATCCTCTCAGCACTTAGCAAATTCCAGTGGTTTTAGGAGCTCTGTGCCTGAACAGGGATGAACACCAAATATATAATTCTGATTATAAATCACAATATTATACCTGGCATTCACTGATTATTTTACTGTCTGTGTAGTTTTATGTTTCCCAGTTGGAATTGTCGGATTGTTGAGGAGGAAGGAACTTTCCTTTATCTTTTTAGTTTCTTTCATATAATGTTAATACTTAAATTTTCATGAGAGATTAAATTAAAAAGAAAATGACCACATTTAATTACATATGTACGTATGGGAATCCTACTTACATGAGAGGTTCAGAGACAGGAAGTTAAAATGAGGTATATGTGACATTCTGAGCTAAAGATAAGATGCCCTAGGGCTTAAGAGGTCATTTGTAGTAACCTAAGAAGAGCAAATGTGCCCTGCTGGTGTGGCTCAGTGCATTGAGTGCCTGTCAACCAACAGGTTGTTAATTCTGTCATGTAGGCCAGGATCCCAGTTGGGGGCCTGTGAAAGGCAACCAACAGATGTTTCTCTTCCTCTCTTTCTTTTTTAATCTCTCTCGGAAAATAAATAAATAAAATCATTTAACAAAATAAAAATAAGCCCTGGCTGGTGGCTCAGTGGATAGGTATCGACCTGCGAGCCCAACGTTTGCTGGTTCGATTCCCCAGCCAGGGCACAGAACAAGGTTGCAAGCCAGGTCTCCAGCAGGTCCGGAGCTGGAGGCAAGTGAAAGGCAACCATACATTGATGCCTCTTTCCCTCTCTGCCTCTCTCCCTTCCTCTCTTTCTAAAAATAATAAAAATCCTAAAAAAACATTATAAAAATTAGAAAAGACTTAAATGTCCAACTATATGCAGCCACTAAAATAGTATTATACAAATAGATTAATACAGAAAGATAATATGCATAATATAATACTTATAAATCTTTATAATTAAAAAAATTATAAATTATGGATAAATATAACAAACCCAAACAACATAGAACTGTACGTGGATAAACTTTAAAAATAAGTCTGCCCCCCCAGCATCTGTTAAGTGATGGGTTTTCATCATCTTAGAATTTCTGGACCACACATAAAGGGTGAAGTAATGTCTTGTGTGGTGTGAATGGTGGCTTCTAAAGTCAGCTCATAATGTAAAATTTTATTATTGTCAAAATTACCCCTAAAACATTTCACATTGCATACATTCCAAAACATGTGGTCTTGGTATATGCTGTACTCTCTTTTAGTAAGTCTACCAATTTCCTACATCAAGAAACATCACTTTTTTTTGTTTGTTTGTTTAGTAAAGTACCAGTTTGCATATACATGTACATATACACAGCTCTCTTTCTTTCCCATTCTCAAGCCCTTTGAGGTATATTTGGATAATTTAAATTGGACTCCTTCTCCCACATGAAAATGAGAACATATTTTTTTGTAATTTGCTATTCTTTTTTTTTTTTTTAATTTGCTATTCTTAACATGTTCCAAGTCCCTTCACATAGACTACCTTAATCTTTCCTAAAGCTCATTAGTTTCAGGGTACCGTAATTTAAAGTTTTTGTTCTCCTGTTGACAGACATTTCAATTGTTTGTCATTTTTTGTTAATGTTGTCTTGAATATTTTTTACACATGAATTTGGCTTTCTTTTCTAAAATAACATTTCATGGTTTAAAATGATACATATTTGTGCTTAAGTTTTAAAATTACAGAAAAGCGTACCACATAAAAATGAAAATAAAAAATCATCCTTTATTCCTTTTCATTTTCACCCTTAATCCCATCACCATGGCCTATTGAGCCTGT
Source organism: Noctilio leporinus (assembly GCA_004026585.1). NCBI lineage: Eukaryota > Metazoa > Chordata > Mammalia > Chiroptera > Noctilionidae > Noctilio > Noctilio leporinus. Next base: position 122,461 of record PVIW01004622.1, on the reverse strand, counting down.
TTTTAAAAATAAAATATTTTACTAGAATTTAATAGAATAAAAAAGAACTAACGTAAAATCAAAGTCTCCCTTCACCCCCAAAGTCTCCTTTATTTAAAAGGAGAGTGTGAAATAGGAGAATGGGAACATTGTGTTTTTGGTTAAACTTTGTTTTTCTTAATAGATTTAACTTTAAATTTCCATATAATAAAATTTTGTCACCTGCCAAATGAAAATCAAAAGAAAACTATGATGGCTAGATAGACAATAAACACATACATACACATCTTTAAAATGTATTGAAAGGAACAAAGTTTGAAGCCTGAACTCACTAGAAGAAAGTAATTGAGAAAGGCTGATCTCCAAGAAAATATTCAATAAAGGAACAAATTGCTTATAGGCGGTGGGGGAAAGACGTCCTGGGAAGACACATCTGCTATATATTATAAGCCCAACAAAATTAATAATAAATTCAGAATATTAATCTTACTCTTTCCTAAGATTTTTGTCTAATAGGAGTTGGGCAATGTTTCATATTTGTAAAAACAAAACAAAACAGAACACCTTGTTAAGCTTTGAACATGCACATTTAAGCATTTCTGCTGAATGACCTGAGACCCAGGGGAATCTTTTATAACATATGTTAGAGTTGCTGGAAACCAGGTCATTTGTGTCAGTGACTTAGAGCTTGAAAATGACCACCTGCAAAGATGACAATGTACTTTTGAGCCAACTAGAGACCATAATTCAGAATTTTGCTTCATTTGATGCACTTCCTCCCTTCTTCCCTTGTCTATTTACTTTAATTTTTGCCTAGGGAGACTTGTGGAAGTTGTGTTTGAATGACATGGCTCTCCCTTACCAGGAAGGCAATAAATTCAACTTTGTTTCACACTGAGATTTTGTGCTCTTTGTTCCTTACTATTTAAATCATTCAGTTGTCCCTCCACTGCCCTACTCCCTACTACCCCACGTTTTCAACCGCACTATCTTTTTCTTGGTAATCAGTCTTTTGTCTTCACTTTAAGGACTTCCAGATTTTCCTATAGTCAATTTGTGCAATGACACCTATTTTATTCTTGATGTCTTTGTCTCAGAGACCTTGAACTTCCAATTCTAATTTTGACAAATTGTGTTTTAGGTTTGTGGTATAGCTTTTGGGTTGGGGTTTTGTCAAACCTCTTGTTTTAGTTCTACCACTTTTTGTTTTCCAAGTCTTTTTCTTGGACTCCTTTATCTGTTTGAGTACATTCTCAAGTAAGGTGTTTCTTGTTATGTTTTATGTTTGTTTTTATTTTTGTTTTCAGAGAGGGTAAATGAGAGAAGTTTTCAAAGTCCATGTTTGTCATCAAATATCTTCTTTGTCCTCACATTTGCTTGCATATGAACATTTCATTCAAAATAACTTTATTCATACAAATCTTTATGTAAAAAACAGAAATTTCATTATTTTAACAACTGGCACCAGAATTCATTAAAGGGAATGGAATGTAAGAAATGTGAAAACTAGTAAGTTTTGGGTAGAAAATAAGGATAGGAGTGTTTGGAGGAGACTAGGAGAGAAAAGGTAACCAGCTACGTTACCCGTTAGGAGACAAGGGGGTGGAACTTACACTGGTTTTAAAAGAGCAGAGAACTGGAGGGGTGTCTAATACCCAAAATGAGGGGAAATACATTGCTGTTATAGTGCTTTGGAAAAAGTGTGTCTATGAATTCATTGATATCCCTCTCTTCAAGAGAGGGAGCTAAAGTCCACTTCTCCTGAATGTAATCTGGACTTAGGGACCTGCTTTTAATGAATAGAATAAAACAGAATAAAGCAAAATAATGGTGTGTGACTTTGGACACTAGGTCATAAAAAAAGCACTTTGGCTCCTGTCTTGATTGCCTTTAAGAGGATTGGCAGCCTTCACTTCCTTGTTCCAGTAATGCTTGTTCTGGAGGGGCCAGCTGACATGTAAAAACCTCACTCTCCTGAGACTACCATGCTGAGAGGAAGCCCAAGCTAGCCACCTGGAGAGATGGAGCCATAGAAAGATGCCAAATCTACCTCCTGCTCTCCAGCTCTTCCCAGCCCAGACATGGAAGTGAAGGAGATGTCTTGGACACATCATGATAAACATCACAGAAGACACATCATGGAGAAGAACAGAGGTCCCAGACATGTGGCCATGGTTGGGCTGTCACAGCCACATTCAACCATCCTAGGCACCTCTGCTCGTGTTCTATATATCTAAGCACAGTGATGAGCCATCCATACTGTACTCTTCCCAGTTCCAACTCATAGAATCATGAGTATATAAAATGTTTTATGCTACAAAGTTTTGAGGAGGTTGGTTACACAGTAATAACAACAGGAGCAATCACACTGTTTATAAATGTTAAACTAATTCAGGCATTCTTCTTAAAAACTTTAACATTTTTTTTTTCCATAGGAAAAGTAACACCTGTTGGTTGTATCTCATTCAAATACAAAAGTACTGTTTAAAGATGGAACGTTGTCATACCTATCTCAGTTCCAGATAAAGTGTCGATAAAGTTTACCGAGTAAATGGTTTCCTGCCTTTCTTTTCCCAACTCCTTCCTTGTTAGCTTTCCACTCACATTTAAAATACCACCAGACCCTGAAAGTTCTGGCATGGTGGTCCAGCAGTCAAGTTTCAGCTGTTTTGAACACCAGGGAAGAATCAGGCCTGATGGGTGGTGGGCTGGCCAGTTCTCAGCCAAAGAGGTGCCGACTTCCTCCTACTTCAAGCTGCTCTGATCATTCCTCTTGATTAAGGATGAAGCTGTGGCTTACAGAAACCAAACTGACAATAATTTCAAGGGTAATGGCCTTGAGAATAAAGCTTCTCACTACAATGTTTTGAGTTTAGAGGGGGAATAATTTCTGGGTGATAATAGGCTATTCTGGCCTTGCATATGGCCTCTCCTGCCTGGCCTCAGTTTCCACTTAATAAGTTTCTTTTGCCAAAGCCCAGCCTGGAAAAATCCTGAGGCCATTAAAGGGAGGGTCTGGCAATATCCCAAAATACCAGGAACAAATTCACCCTCTGATGCTTCAAATTCTTTAGAAAACGTAGGCCAACATGTGGAGAGGGCAAGTTACAAAACAGCCTGCGCAGAATACAGAGCATTCTCTATAACTTTATCTAGCCCCTCTGCACAGAACCAAGTTGGGGAAGGCTATTTGCCAAAGTGTTATCTGTGGTTATCAGAGGGGGTGGGAAGACATTATTCCCGATAACTTTGTTTAACTTTCTTTTTGGAATGCCTCCAAATTTTCTGCAATGAAAATCTATTACTTTTCATAATTAAGAAATGAAAACTTTTTTAAAAGCATGAAGTTTGGCATATGCCTTTTATCATGCTCAGTAAGTATACAACTTGCTTTTAGGTTGAAGTCAAAAAGAGGAATCATCTCTGAGATCTTATTAGTGGAGCTTGTGGGGTTTTATCATGCATTAGTTTTACACTGTTGTGGAAAAAATGGCCACTGACTTTGTGGCTTAGAGCAGTACACATTATCTCAGTTTCTGTGGATTGGGAATACAGGTATGGCATAATGGAGTCTTCAGGGACTCACAAGGCTACTGTCAGAGAATTGGCCAGGCTGTGTTCTCATCTGGATGTACAAATGGGGAAGAATCAGTTTCCAAAGTCACTCAGGTTGTTGGCAGAATTCAGTTCCTTGTGGCTGTAGGACTGAGGGCCCTAGCTTCTTGATGACTTTTGTTTGCAAGCCATGCTCAGCTACTAGAGGGTGCCCACAGCTTCTTGCCATATGGGCTTTTCCAACAAGGCCACTTCAACAAATCATTACGGAGAACCTCTAGAGCAAGTTTGCAAGCAAGATGGAGTCTCATATTATTAATGTAAGATAATGACTAACATTCCATCACCTTTGCTAAATGCTATTATTTAGAAGCAAAACACACATCCCATTTCAGGACAAAGTCCAACTCAAGGAGAAGGAATTATACAAAGGTGGACTCAATTCATGTGTCCGCTCTAAATTCACATTGAAGTGCTAACCCATAATATGGCTATATTCGGAGATAGGTCTCTAAGAAAGTAGTTCAGATTAAATGAGGTCATAAAGATGGAGCTTTGATTTGACACAATTAATATTCTTACAAAAATAAAGATCAGGGAGATCTCTCTTTCTCTCCCCTCACATGCACACTGAGGAAAGGCCATGTGAGGACAGAACGAGAAGATAGCCATTTGAAAGCCAGGAAGAGAGCCCTCATTAGAAGCCAAGGTGACTGGTCATTATGATCTCAGCCTTCTAGAACTGTCAGTAAATAAGTTGGTGGTGTTTAAACCATCTAGCCTCTGGTAGTCTCTTATGGCAGTTCAAGCTAAGATAGGTGTGAATGCCAGGAAGCACTGATTCTGGTAGGGGCATCTCAGGGTCTGTCTGCCATACTTAATATTGTGAGATTGGCTGGAATTCCAAATAGAAATTCCACATAGAAATACCATAAGCTTCTAGATGATATGTGGGATATTTTAAAAGTGCAGCTCCTCCCCAGAGATTTTCATTCCTTTGGCCAGTGTGGGGCCTACGAAGTTTCAATGAGCTCTCCCAAGGTGATCCCAGTGCTGGGTGGAACAGGTGGCCCACATTTGAGGGTTTAAAGCTTCAAATTTTAGCCCCTACATAGCTGTAAGACCTTAGATCAGTGATTCCGCCTTTTAGCCAAAGTTTCTTCATCGGACATAACATGGCAACTTATTAAGTAGAAAACACTCTCTGGTGTTAGTAGCTCCTCTCCCCAGCCCAGCCTCAGCAAAAGGAGTCTGGAACTGCTGCCTTATATCCCTATCCCCATGTTTGTTAGTGTTTGGTGTTTCAAAAAGTTTGAAATCAGAATGGAATTTGGGGGATGTTTAAACATGGAGGTGACCTAGGTCTTGGTTGTCATTATAGATCCTTCTGGGGGATGCTGAAATAAACCACTGGGGGCTGGAGAAAGTGAGGGTCCAGGTGTAGATCTGAGGTCAGGCCAGTGCTCCTGGACAGCAGTAGAAAATGTAGTCCTTGGCTATGATGTCCATGAGCAGGTGGAACAGCCTCCCTGTGGTGAACATCATAAAGGTGCCTCAGTTTTCTGGCATCACGAAGTGTCCGTATCCATGGTGAAAGGTTGTGTTTGGGTGAGTTAATGCAGGGCAGTATTAAATGACCTATAAGGTATGGGATACCTAGGGCTATGGAATAAAATTCACACCAGAATATGAAATGATGCATGTGAATTGCAGAGCACACTGCCTGGCACGTACTAAATGTTTGATAAACAAGTTATTATTCTATTAGCCAAAATCTCTCAGGTTGAGTGCACATAATGCTTCTGTTCTTACTTATCCACCATTATGGGTCCAATGTTTTTAAGGTTGATAGAGGTCCATGGTTTAGAGGATGAGGTTTGGTGAGAAACCTCATCCACAAGCTGAGGATCCTTGGTTTTCCAACTCTATAATGACTGGAATGTCACAAGTATTAATTGAGTTCGTTAAAGTAGGGGGCTTAGCACCATTCTAGCCCTAGTAAGTGACAGATATTATTACTTATTATAATGATGCCAAATGCTGGCCAGAACTGAGAGACTGGGTGTCATGGACATGTTTTAGACTGTTAACCAAAGAGTATTTGAGTGAAATATGGCACCAGGACAAGGTTCCTGGGCAGGAGATCTGTGCAGTCGCTGGGGCCCCTTACTTAGAAGGGTCACATGATTAGGAGACATGTTGCCAGCTTGAAATTTCTAATATAGTTTTTAAAAAAAGATTTTATTTCATTATTTTTAGAAAGAGGGGTAGGGAGAGAGGCAGAGAGGGAGAGAGACATCAATGTATGGTTGCTTTTCACCTGCCTCCAGCCACAGACCTGACTGGAGACCTGGTTTGCAACCTGGTTATGTGCCCTGGCTGGGGAATTGAACCTGTGACCTTTGGGTTCGCAGGCCGGCGCCTTATCCACTGTGCTACCAGCCTGGGCCTAATATATTTTTAACAAGGTCCCTGCATTTTCATTTTGCCCTATATCCCACAAATTAGGTCGCTGGTTCTGTAATAGCACATCTTGACCGTTCTTAGTAGCAATTTACACATCATTTCCAAATGTCGTAGCCCTTTATCTTGTGTGAGTCTTGATATATCTTGAGTGCCTCCATATGAAATTTTATAAGGCAGGGGAAGGAGAAGGTGGATACTATAGGATTAGAAAAAGGAGAGAACTAACCAGGTGTCTCAGTTGGTTGGAGCATCATCTGTACACCAAATAGTTTGCAGGTTTGATCCCAGGGTAGGGCACATCCATAGGTTGTGGGTTTGATTCCAAGTTGGGGTACACATGAGAGGCAATTGATTGATGTTTCTCATATCAATGTTTCTCTCTCTGTCTCCTTTTCTCTTTCCCTAAAATTAACGAACAGATTCTCAAGTGAGGATTTAAAAAGAAAAAGGAGAGGGAGCCAGAGCTGGAGAGGATGTATGAAGATACCCTCCTTACAGACCTGGAAGTGGTTCACTGTAAGGCCCATGTGTGAGGCACATGGGAGCTTGTCTTCAAGTTTTCTTAGTGGAAGAAAGATCAGGGAATGAGAGAAGCAAGGACGGAAGAAGGAAACAAGCAGGTTCTGCCTCATTTTCTTAGGCTGTTAGGTCCAAGGACAAGTACAGAAAGTGAAGCCAAGAGTATCTAGTTATCATAAAACTGGTCCACATAGGCAAGGCCAGACTCTGAGGGACAGAATGCTATTACAGCAGGGCTTTTTGCCTTAAAAGAGTAAACTGGGAGAGGTATCCAGGCAATGAGCCATAGCACCGCCTGAGACCTTGTTCCCTTTTTGGGTGCCCCAGGCACAAGGAAACAGTAATCCATTTGGCGAGGTGCTAAGAACAACTTGGTATCAATTTGCTTTTCAGCCAAAGCCAAGGATCTCTGCTATTATAGACCTGCGGCTTCTTGAAACTTTTCCACATTCACTTTTGATTAGTGCAAGTTTTCCCATTGTTACAGATAGTGAAACATCTCTAGGTGGTGGTGGTGGCTTGCATTGGGCCAGTAAGTGATAGAAAGGAGCCTTGAAACTACTCATTTCCTCTGTATGATCCAAGAGAAGGTCTGATCCTCTTCTGTCTCAGGCTTCCTTTCATGGAGATCCCAGGTGGGCCCTTCGTCTGGAGCAAGCTTCCTGGGCTGTCCCTGCTTAGCAGTAGTGGTAGCAGGTGTGTGTATGTGTAGTGATGGGCTCTGATTTCATACTTGCTTTATCATATATATATTCTCCATAATTTGTGCTATAACTTCCATGATTACATTGGAAAATGAGTATTGTAAAATACAGAGCATACTTTAGTATAATTTGCTATTCAGAACTGAACCAGAGGATATCTTAATTCATAGTGCACTACAAGTGATGCGTTCTGAAGATGGGATAGAAGTTGAATGCTGTTTTGAGGACTGTCATGTCTTTTGAGCATGTCAGCAAATTTTTCGACTAGAGTGAAGTCTGGGCTTGTTGGTCCGCCTGTCCATCCCCACCCAATCTACCAACACCAAAATCTTCAAAGCCCTGATCTGTGTATGCCTTTTTGAGTTCTGAACCACACACAAGAGCATTTGCGTAAACTCCCTTATCCCCAACTTTAAACAGTCCCAAGTGTCTTCTAAAGTGAGAAATCAGAACTTCTCTCTAAAAAGAATGATTATTGAGTCTTGCAAATGAGACTTGGATATTTCTGTTAGTTCCACTGTTATTGCCTCAGGAGAATGACAAGGATGAGTCTAGGGTTCCCTAAGGCCCTCAGTGCTTGCCTTTTGGTGAAATCTACCTTCAGTCCATTTCCCTGACTTAATGACTAGGTCTGATTTCAGCTATTCTCCCTAAGCCTTGAAGGCCGGACAGTTCAGGATGGCAACCTAGGATAAAGGCATAAGATCTTCTAGGACATTCAGAATTAGCTGAACAGAAAAAAACTGTATTTTTTTTGGTGTGACTTAAACGTGTACTTCTTAATACATTATTGACCGGCAATTTTATACAAAAGGTAAAGCAAGTGCCTACTTGAGTTAACTCATGTAGCAAACTACATCCATCAGTTCATTAAAACAAGGAGCAGTTGGCTGTACTGGGCCTCAGTCCCCCATGTAGTGAAGTGGTGCATCTCACATCCATCTGGAGCATGCCCAGGCTCCCAGACTGGCTGCTGGCTTTGATACGATGAGAAAGAACACATTTCCATCAATGGGAATTGGCTGTCTATAACCTAGGTCTTTTACCACATTTGCTAACAGGCCAACTGGCGCAGGAAACATCCAGGCACCTACATCCATGAGAGACAGGTAATGTGACAAGTTCTGTTGCCACCAGCACTCCCGACCATGATGGTGTAAATAAGGAATTAATTTTCCTTGTAAACAAGATTGAATATACTAAAATATGTGTGTCATCGACACTGGCAGGTTGAGGTTAACAAGATGGCAAGAGAATGGCTGGCTGGCTGGTTGACCTGAGAGGCTTCCAGGGTACCTTCACCTTAATAACATTATTACCAACAACTGTCATTTGGCACTTACTAAGTGCCAGGCATGGTGCTCAGAACTGTGTGTTCATCATCTCTCTGAATCCTCACAATCTTTAAAGTAGGAACTGTTAGCTACTTTCCCCATCCCCTTTTTTATTTTTTTAATGAATTAAGAAACAAGGTCAAAGAAGTTAAATGCTTGTTAGTGTCCTCAGGTTTGCCAATGCAGAAGTTTCTGTGGCTTAGTCTACTGGAGTTAACAGGTTCTATGTCTCTACCTCTTACAACATAATGTCATATTCACGATATGTCAGGTGACTGGTAATAAATTGAAATGGAGTGGCTTAGTCAGGGCTCTATCCATTTCATGATCAGAAGACATCTCAAACTGGATAGGCAAACATGGGATTTATTAGCTTGTAAAAAATGTCCAGGGTTAGTTTAGCTTCAGGCATGGCTGGATCCTGGGGACAATAAGGTTTTAAGGATTCTCTTTTTTAGTCCTCAGGTAAGTTCCATTCTCAGACAGGCAATCTGTGGTGGTGAGATGGCTGCTACCAGTGCCAGGTTTATAACCTTACAGTTCTAAAGTCAGTGGATTAAAAACTTAAGGAAATGCCTTTCTCAGTTTTTAAAAACTCCCTGCCTGCCAACATGCCAGAATTAGCTGTTTGTATAAGACTGGTTTGGCTTAAATCATATGAGGTCTGTCCAGAATGTATCCAGCCACGTAATACGAAAAATAGAGACATTTATTTAAGAAAATACAAGATACAAGAAACATTATACACAGGACAATGACACCTCAGTCCCCTTCAAAGTAGGCACCTTGGGACCTCACACAGTTCTCCCAATCGCTATCAGCTATCCTGTCATAGTTTCCTGAATCTCATCGACAATCTGAAATCTCTTCCCTTTCAAAGGTAGCTTTAGTTTGGGGAAAAGGCAGAAGTTGCAGGGTGCCAAATTTGGGCTGTAGGGAGGCTGGGCGATTTGATGTCTCGCCACAAAACTCTGCATGAGATGTAATCCATGAGCGGGTGCACTTATCATGATGAATCTGCCAATCACCACTTGCCTATAGCGGTGGCCTTCTGAATCATCCCAATAGTTTCCACGGAGGAATGTTCATGCTTAACACAAAACTTGATGCAGATTTGTTGCTCTACTTGCTTATTTTGAACTTGATGGCCACACAGTACAAATGCTCACTCAACAGGTATCTATTGCCCACACTGACTAGTACAGTGAAGTAATTTTGTTCATGCTGGTGCATTCTAGTTCACTCTTCCTGGCTGCCAGGTTACGTCAATGTCACACAAATCATTCTTGTTTTATTAACAATGGCTGGACTTTTTCTGGATAGACCTTGTATATTCATTCTTTACCCAACCACTTTGACCAAAGGGCTGCAGGGCTCTGGTAGGTCAGTGTGGGTTATGTGCTCACCCTGGAGCCAGGGATAGTTAGCCTATGGATAAAAAGTAGAGGAGGGCTGGAAACTGAGAGGGCAATTGATGTGCAGTTATCAAAAAAATGGGGATAGATATTGGGAGGACAAAAGCAACACACGTCTATAGTATCGGGGTTCTAGGAGAATAAATGAGGTGCCCCTAGCTAATAAAGGGGCCCATGTAATAAATTATGATGGGAGACATATGACTGGCTCATGACTCAACCAGTCATCTACTCAGGGCACTTCTTTCTTGTCGGTGAGTCTTGCTAGGAGCAGGCTGGTTCATTAGCATAAAATTAAAACAAATTGAATCAGATGTTTCTCAGAAGTACTTCCATCAAACTACCTGTGGACAAATTCAGTTCAGTTGTGAGGGAGAAAAAACTTCATACTAACTATGTAAAGAGAATATATATTTATCTCGTAAAAGAAGTCCAGAGGTGAGCATTTCAGGCCTGTATGGTTGGCTCCATATTCATCATGAACCTAGGCTCCTTTTCACTGTTGCTCCATCTCCATTTACACACAGTTCCTTCTTGTTCATGTTCCAAGTGACATGCTCAAGTTCTAACCAGAAGAATGGGAGATGGACACATACTCTTTTAAGTTGCTCATGCCCCACTGGCTAAAATTTAGTTTATCTGCAATGAAGATTGGGAAATGGTGTATTTAATTTGGGAAGAAGAGATACAGGGATGCAACCAGTCTTTACCAGAATGTGGCACCCTAATGGATAGCCCTTTCTGTTTTAACGATAGGCCTATCTAAAGATTGAGGACCAGTCATCTGGAAATCTATTACCTTCAAAAAATAACCCTAAATATGTAAGATATAGCTGTTAGTGTTTGCTGCCCTCTTCTTCTATTAGTATATTGTAATTCAAAAACATCCAGTTGCAAGTTAACTAGCTCTTAAAAATGTCTTAAGTCTTCTGGTAAAAAGGTCATGTGCTTCCCACAAGTGGTGAGACAATATCAATATGTATAAAGTACTAAGTTTCTCTAAACTTAATTTAAAGCATAATAGCCTGCTGTATATTCTTCCATTATTTCTTTCATGATCATTCATTTTTGACACATGTCTAGGTTTTGGTTTCACAAAAATGGGTTCTCATGACATACATTACTTTGTAAGTTCGGGTTTTTGCTTAAATACGTGGACATGCCAGAGGTTAAGAACTAGAGATCTGACTCATTCTTTTCAACAGTTGTATAATACTCCGGAGTATAGCTGTTCTAGTAACTCATTCAAGCAGTCTCTTTTGATGGACACTCATTTCCATTTTTCTGCTACCACAGACCACACTGCAGCAAATTTCTTGTACTGGTGTCCTTATATCTCAGTGCTTTTAGTTGAGAGTCTTTGATGTAGACTCCTGGGTTTAAAAAGTGCATTTAAAAATTTTAAGTGGTATGGCCAGATTACCTTCTAAAAAAAAATTAGAACAATTCACATTACCACCAATGTACAAAAGTTTTCCCATATTGTAATTCTTTTTTTTTAATTTTATTTTTATTTTTAAAATTTTATTGTTGTATTACATCCATCCCCTTTTTGCTCCCCTCCATACTGTAATTCTTGTCAGCACTGAAGGTCATTGCTTTTTAAAAATTAGACATGTGACTGATGGTACCTTGCTGCTTTGACTATATTATCGCACTGACCATGTGTACACTTGACCCTCTTTCATTGAAATGCAGAACAGCATAAGGTTCAAAGCAGGCTGGAGTCAGACCACTTCAGTTTGAGTCATAACTCAAGGTGTGTGTGACAAGTTATTTTATTTTTCTGAGCCTATTTCTTTAGCTGTAAAAACAGGGATATTACTTTGCTCATAGGGAAAGTTGTGAAGGTTAAATGGTAATACTTATAAAGTGCCCGAAACAATGTCTAGCATGTAGCAAAAATGATTAGTGGCTATTACTGTTGATCTTTTAGATTTCTTCTGAGTTCCCTACTGGGTGTTATTTATTAGGGTGATTGTTTTGTAGCAATTAGTTTGTAGGAACTCTTTATACATATATTAGAGATATTCATCCTCAATCTATCACTTAGATCAGAAAAAATTTCCCCAGTTTATTGTTTCTTTTATAGAACCAAGACTTGTTTTCCCCAAATTTCTGTTTATATAATCAAATATGTCTATAATTTATTTAGTGCTTATAGGTTTCCTATTTGGCTTATGATATCCCATCATTATTGTAAAAAGTCTCCTAGAAATTCTTCCAGTATTTCACTTTAACATTTAAATTTGTAGTCTTTCTGGTGCATGCGCACGCATGTGTGTTGTGCAGTAGAGATTTGGTTGCTCTCTGGGCATCTTACTGTAGCTCTATTTATATAGTACACATACCGATTTTAGAAACTTCATGGGAAGAGAAATTTGGAAGTAAACAGTATTCATAGTGATAGGTAGTTACTTGGGTAGTTTTGAACATCAATGAGTTTCTTTTTCTTTAAATTTATTGATTTTAGAGAGAGGAAGGGAGAGAAAAATATGATTTGTTGTTCCACTTTTTTATGCATTCATTGGTTGCTTGTTGTATGTACTTTGATTAGGGATCAAACCCACAATGTTGGTGTATCATGACAATACTCTAACCAACTGAGCTACCAGACCAGGCCCCGGTTTTAATTTATTGATCATGCTATTACAGCGGTCCCAACTTCCCCCTTGACCCCCTCCATCCAGCAATCATTCCCTTAGTTCACGTCAATGGGTCACCCATGTAAGTTCTTTGGCTACTCCATTTCCTATAACATCTCCATGTCTATTCTGTACCTACAAATGTGTACTTCTTAATCCCTGCACCTTGCACCTTTTCCTTCATTCCCCCTTTTCCCTCCTAACTGGTAATCAATCATCCAAATGATCTCCATATCTATAATTCTGCTTCTGTTCTGCTTGTTTACTTGGTTCTGAATGATAGCTTTCCTGGGTAATCTAGGTTGTACGTCCTTGCTTTTCAATCACTTCGAGTACTTCTTGCCAGTCCTTTCTAGCCTGCAAAGTTTCTTTGGAGAAATCAGCTGACAGTCTTATGAAAAGTCATTTGTAGGTAATCATCTGCTTTTCTCTTGCTGCTTTTAAGATTCCCTATCTTTAAGCTTTGGCATTTTAATTATGATGTGTCCTGGGTGGTCCTCTTTGTGCCTCCTGGACTTGTATGGCTAATCCCTTCACTAAATTAGGGAAGTTTTCTTTCATTATTTTTTCAAGTAAATGTTCAATTTCTTTCTATTCTCCTTCTGGCACCCTTATGATTCAAATGTTGGTACATCTGAAGAGGTCCCAGAAGTTCCTTACCCTATCCTCATATTTTTGGATTTTTTCTTCCTTATGTTCCAAATCATTGATTTGATTCTTGGCTTCACCCACTCCACTGTTGATTCCCTGTAAATTTTTATTTATACTTAGTGTAATCTTCATTTTTGCTTTTTTTTTTTTTTTTAATGCTGTTGAAGTACCCAACGAGTTCCTTGAGCATCTAATAACCAGTGTTTTGAACTCTGCATTTGATAGATTATCTCCGTGTTACTATTTTTTCTGGAGTTCTGTCTAATTTTGGCCACATTTATTTGTCTCCTCATTTTGGCAACCTCCCTGTTTGTTTCTATGTATTAGATAGAGGTGCTTTAACTTCCTGTCTTAACAGCATGGCCGAATGTAGAAAAGTGCACCGTTAAGTTAGATGGGGCAGAGCCTTAGGTAATCACTTGGGTGGGGCAACTTGTTTGAACCAGGTTAATAGGAGTGTCAGATATGGTTTCGCTGCTCTGTGGCCTTGTGGGGGAGGGCTCAGAAAAGGGACAATGGCTACTGCCTGATCTCTGAGGCTTTGTCCAGGAGGACAGCACTTGCCCTTCTGCTAGACACTTCACTTCCTCTGTATATGCCACTGGTGCCCTTCAAGCTGCTGCCCAGAGGGACTGAGTCTTAAGTTCATTGTGGACCCTTTATGAGGATATGCCTAAGAATCCTGCAGTTTCTTCCATTACCCCAACCCTCATTGGATTTTACAGCCAGAAGTTATAGGAACTTATTTTCCTGGCACTGGAACTCTTGAGTCAGGTGGTCTGGGATCTCTCACAATGTCCCTCCTGATTCTTACCTGCTACAAGTTAGTGTGCAGTCACTCATTCCGCATCACCACCTCTTGTACCATTCTGAATGAGCGTGACTTAATTCCTTGGTTGTCAGACTTCCATATAGGTAGATTTTGATTCTGGATGATAGTTTTGTTTAGTTGTAATTTTTGCTTCAGTTACGTTAGATGAGCTGTGCTTACCTCTGCCTCCATCTTGTGATTTTGTGTTTTGATCTTTTTTAATGAAAATTCAGTTTAAAAAATGGGGCTTTCTTCAAATAAAATATTACAGAAAACACCAATACACAAAGCTGAGTTATGTTTGAAGTGGTTTGATGGGGCTTGAGAAGATAATGAGAACCTTGTAAACAAGGATAAGTTTTCAGAATAAAAGTTTAGATTATATCCCGAACCAGTGGGGGAACTACTAAAAGATTTAGGCAGGTGAGTGACACAATGGATTTGTGTATCAAAGATTACTCCAAGGTGCTCTGCAAAGAACAGTAGGACAACAGAGGGAATAAAACCAATAGGAGGGCATCACAATAGTACTAGCAAGATACTGTTCTCTTGGACAAGGGTAATAAAAGTGAAGATGGAGCCCTGGCTGGTAGCACAGTGGATAGGGCGCTGGCCTGTGAATCCAAAAGTCGCTGGTTTGATTCCCCAGCCAGGACATATAACCAGGTTGCAAGCCAGGTCTCCAGCCAGGTCTGTGAAAGGCAGGTGAAAGGCAACCATACCTTGATGTTTCTCTCCCTCTCTGCCTCTCTCTGAAAATAATAGGTAAGGTCTTTAAAATTTTTTTTTAAAAAGTGAAGATGGTTTTGAGGTATATCTTCATGATGCACCAAGAAATGTTTTTAAAGCTTTATTATTTTTAGAGAGAGGGGAAGGGAGGGAAGCAGAGAGGGAGAGAAACATCAATGTACTGTTGCCTTTCACCTGCCTCCAGCTATAGACCTGGCTGGAGACCTGGCTTGCAACCTGGTTATGTGCCCTGGCTGGGGAATCAAACCAGCAACCTTTGGGTTTGCAGGCTGGCACTGTGCTACCAGCCAGGGCACACCAAGATAATTTAATGATTAATAGGAATACCTTGGGTGAGGAACAAGATAAAGAATTGTCAAGAGTAATGGCCACATTCTGGTGTAGGGGACAGGGTAAAGGGTGGTGGTGCCATTTGTCAAGAAAAGGGCACACTAGGAGCGAAGATGTTGAGGGGAAAATGATTGGGTCAGCATGAGGTTATCTGAGTTCACCAAGTTGGGGGCGGATAATGCAGATGACAGGGGGACATTCAGATCTGAAGACCAAGAAATACATCTTAAGATATGGATCTGTAAGTTATCAACATACAACTGGAAACCAAAGCCATGAGAATGGTATTTCTGAGTCCATGGGGCAAGAAGGCCTAACACATAGGAGAAACACTGAATCAGTTGGGGTTCTCTGACTGTAGGCAACAAAAACCAACCCTGGCTTACATGATCTCTTTATATGATCACATGGGGACACCCTGTGCAGCCTTATGTAGTAGTCTACCCAGCCAATGTAATTTATTGGAAGGACATGAGGCAGTTAACAAAAATTAGAGAAGCTTAACCAGAAACTTGAGCCACTGAGGCAATTTTAGTAATAGGAACTCATACACCTCATTACTATCTCCTGGTAGCATGGGAGAGGGGTAGCTTCCAAAGGAAAGGTGTTATTCTTAAAATGAGGGAAAAGACACTGGGTAGGCCAATGCAGCTGTCCACTAGGCTCTATCCCTTGTACCCCGGTATATGGATTCTTAATAAATTAATATCAATTGAGAACTAAAGTAATCTTTTGGTGACTGAAACTATAAAGATCTGATAGTCTGAATACATTTGAACATTTAAAGAGATGTGCTTGAAAAGTTAAGGAACAATTACTGAGCAGTTTCTCAAACAAGCAAAGGTGCAGCAATCTATCATTTTGAGTAATGGATGATGAATATGTTTATCAAAATATTCACTAAGATAAAAGTGGGTATTTTAAATTACTTGATGAAAACAGGTTCAGTGTTAAGTAGCTTGCTAGGGTCAAACAGTGAACACTAAAATTTTAAGAATTCTTTACTTTTAAATAAAATTTACGAGTAACATGAGTAGTGAAAAATACAGAAATGAAGTTCAAAGTTTTGTATAATCTATGCTTTTCAAAAATGCCATTAATAGGTTTTTCTACATGTTGTAAACACAATTTTAAAATGCATTCATACTATACATTTTTCTATAGTTTGTTTTGCTTACTATAACATGGCCATTTCCCCATGTCCACACACAATGAGTGTACCTTTCTCATTTTAAGACATGAATTCTCTTGATATTTTCACTGTGGCTATGACCTATAGTTTAATTAACACTTGGACCTGTCAAGTTTCAATATTGGCAGATAATATATTAGGACTCAATTTCAAACAACAGAACCCCAACTCAAAGTAACTTAAACAAAAGAGTATTTATTGGTTCACAAAACTGAAAAATCCAGAGGATATACTAGCTTCAGGCACGGGTGGATCCAGCACAAACACTGTTATCAGGACTGAAGTCTCCATCACTTGGCTCTGATTTTCTCTGCACTGGCTTCATTTTCTGACTGGCTCATTTGATATGGTGGACCCTGCTGGTTTGAGCCTTTTCATCCTACAAAGCTAAGCAACCTCAGTAAATACAGTTTCTGAGCTTTTCCTCTTCCACACAGTTCAGGAAAACTTGTAGGGTTGAGTATCACTGGATCAACTTAAATCACACGACCATTCCTGAATCAATTACATGGTGAAGATGACCGCTGACTGATTGGGTCTGAATTACATGTCTGCACATGAAACCTAAGGTTAGGACTGAAAATAGATACAGTTCCAAGAAACATCAGGGAGTTGTTACAAAGAGATGGAATGAATTTCTGGTCAATTAAAAATAACTAATATCAGTGATAAGACCAGATATTGAAAAAGTTTAATCTTTGCTTATAAAGTTGGATGGTAACAGTTGGCATTGTTACTTTCTTCATAATTAAAGTATTTAGGGTGAGGAGGAAAAAAGTATTCAGAAAAAAAATTGAGGATTATGTTCTGTACCCAGGAGGTTTATAATCCATTGCAATGGAATAATCATGTCCAGTAACACACTCCGGATAATTCAATAGAGTTTCAATATAAGTAACATGAGTCTGAGAGTCCAACTACCTAACTGATGTAATGCAGGACAACCAGTCTCCCAATGGCAAATAGTTCTGTGAGGCCACTCAAGATGGTGGGAAATTTTAAACTCGTGGAAAACTTTTTCTGGGTTCAAGTCTTTTGTCAAGTCGAACATTTCTCATTTCTGTACCGGTGAATCAGACTCATCTCTAGATTACTGCAGAATAAATCAACAGTGCTTTTGATCTGCTGTACTCCCTCAGATCTGGTAGAAGGGGTCCCTGGTGCTGAAAATGACAAAATAGATACAGGCTTCCTCTGCTGCACTAAAAAGGAAAAAAAAAAAAAAAAAAAAAAAATGCTGCAGCTAGTCAATAAGTATACAGCAAGGTCCTTCCTGTTGAGAACATTAAGCCCTGGTGGGGTGAGGCACAGTTTGCTTGTGTTCAAAACTCTTGGTAGAACTGGGTGTAAGATAAGCTGAGATCAACTGCAGTCTTCTTGAGGACATCAAGTCTGATTGCATGAACATGTCAACAAAGGTAGGCAAGGGTTGCGTCAGATAAATAGGTAAGTAGAGTACCTTCAGCAGGACCAGCCATACCAATAACTAGAATGTTATAGAAGAACATGTAGCTTAATATCAAAGCTCTGTAAATTTATTACCTGGAGCACTCCAGGGTTAATCCATAGCATTTACTCTGGATACAATTCTCTGACCTAAAATAGCCAGTTAGGCACAGCAGCTTTCCTTTTCCTGCTCACTTGCTCAAGAATTTTCAGCTCAAATCAGATGTGAGGTTGTTTATGGTAGGGTTCATCAAAATTGGCCCTACTTTCTTTGGTAATCAAGTCTCCATCTTCTGTAATTCAGCACATCTCTGGGAATCAAAAATAAGTCAAAGCCTCAAACTGGTTGAATGGTGCTGCTGGACAGGCATGAGATTTGAGGCATGGGGATAATAGATAAGATCCTAAGCTTGAATTTTAGGCTTTTTTGTTTTTTCAACTGTCAATTTTTATACACAGTGTTCATTAGATTCTTGAAAGATGACCATCTTCACCTTAAGCCCCTTCTTTTGACTGGGTTGACAGGATTAAAGGGAATGAGTGGCAGTGTAGATAAATGTCTTTCTGTACAGGAGAAAAAAAACTCCAGCTGATATTTTGAAGGTAGTAAAAAAATTGAGTTTGTAGATAATTTTCCCTTCACAAATAATAGTTGTATATGCAAGCAGGATAGTCATCTTTTATTTGTTGATGGTAAGCAGTCTAGAGTAACCAGACTTAGGCCTTGTTGGACCAAGTTATGTGATCAATTAGTCTAGTGGATAAGAGAGATAGAAAGAAACCATTCCCAACATTTAACCAGTGTTTATTAAAGTACTTGAAGACAGCTGGCCCTTGAGTCAAATGTGAAGTAAATGAGATTTTTCTCATAACATGAATCAAAGTCTGCTTATTCAACATGATCTGTTGTGGAAGTTCATAAACTGAATCCTTCCTGCAGAAACTGGCAAGTTGTCTCAATGCCTGAGAGCATCTCATGGCAAGGAATGAAGTCGACCCCTCTGAATCAGTGTAGAACAACAGTATCGAGACAGATAAAATTCCATGAATATATCCACAAGAATAAGGGACTGTGATCTTGTGACATTAAGAAGTAGCAGGAAGTTTGAGTCTACTGACAAAATCCTTAACTGCAGGCTTTGTAATTTTTTTTTCTTGTCAGTCTGCATTTCCAGAAAAAAGAAAAGTAGATGACACACCAACTTGAGATCCCAGCAAGTAAGTTGTTATGGCCTAGTCAAAAGGCCTACTTCAAAATATCCCTAATAATTCCAGTTGATGGTACCAGACATCTCAGGACCCATCTTAATGAGAAACACTCATTAATATAAAAGATTCTTCCAAATGGTCACATTTTAAATCACATACATGACAAAAAATGTTCAAAGACTGTCTTGTCAATCAGGTGTTATATATGTAGTTAGAGCTGTGTATTCATAATTTTAGAGCAGAGTATGCCAGGCAGATAGGACGATGGAGGAATTGTTTTAACTTCTAAAGGTTATTAGCTCATTTATTCTGGAAACATCAGTTAAAATGAATAAATACCACGCAGCAGTTTGCCACTGGTTGAGTCATAATAACTTGTAGTTCGAGAATAAGATGAAGGATAAAACCAGGTACCCTATTTTAGTTAACGTCGCCAGTATTTGAATTTTGCTTCACAGTTAATGGTTATCTTTCGCATATGAAGTACAGTACCACAGCTGATGATGGATGGTCCAAATGTACAAGTTGGTCTACTAATAGCCTCAATGAGGCATCAGCTTCAGTACCTGGCAATTCAGGTATTCAAGGAGAATCAAGACTTCACATTCACATATTTCAAGTACCACTAGAGCGTCTGGCGTTTCTGAAAGAAGTTGAGTAAGGGGGCTTGTCAGTGTAAAGTATGCATAAATTACTCAAGTCTATATCCAAACTCAGGAATAACTGTAAGTCCATCAGGGGTAGAGGGCTGTAATCTTAGGTCCATTTGATACCACTTTTGGCCCATGTTAACTTCTTAGAGGGACAAAGACACTGATCTTCTCATCTTTTTTGAGTTTGCCCACAGTAAGTATTCCTAAGAATGTTCAGCACCATCTGAACAAGGACTGTTGGGTAGAGGTACAGATCAGAATACCATTCAGGTTAAACATACTGTTGTTAGGGCAGTGTTTTTCAAAATGTATTCTGAAGAATTCTAGGTGTTGTAAAGTCTCCTTAGGTGTCACTATGGTGATAAAGGAAGATGCTTGTGGCAGGTTTCAGGTCCCCAACTCCTGCTTCATCCAGAGTAGCTTCATTTTTACTTTAGGCTTCCACATAGTTTTCCTTCAAAGAACTTCATGGCCACAAAGCCTTTGGAAAACCAATGATCTAAGAATAAATTGTTCACAAAATGCTGAAATACAAAAAATAAGTCATAGAAACCAGAAACTGTGAGCAAAGTCTTTGATAAGCAAAGATGTTTTCTATTCATTCTTCCCCTAAGGTGGGCTACATTTCAAGATTAACATTCAAATTTGCTATAAATTCTCATTGCCTGAAATTGGGCTTCTGACTATCAGAGAATCAGGCTATTTATAGGTTTTAAGTGACAACAGAAATGGGGGTTTTTACAGTCTGCACAGAGCTGCAAAATGCATTCATTTGTTTGTAAATACTATTGTACTAAGTCCATAGCTGGATGGCTTCTTTTCAAGCACTGAGATCTCAGTTGGCCGAAATGCAGAAATTTTAAGAAAATATCTCACTTCTCCTCTGTTTCCTCCTTTTCCCTTCCCAATCTTCTCACCCACCTGAGATGCAATGCCCTTGAACTAGGTTTACAGCACAATTCTAGGGACACAGAAGTACATGCCTAAATGTTAGACAATTCATTCAAAATGACGAATTAACTTTCTCCCATCCCTGTATTCCCACAAATCTTTTAGAGGTTTCTTTGACAGAAAAATCAAGGTAATAGTCAAGATAAAAGACTCTCAGATGATTGAGACATACTAATTTAAAGCAATTATTGATAAGAAAAAGAGAGGGGGGGGTTTCAAAGATGCAGTTTATTCCTGGGTTTCCAGGGCAATCTGTTGGCATTCAGGAAGCACTGGCTCTGCCATGCTAAGGCAGTTGCCTCATTCCACTAGAATGCTGCAACAATAACATTCTGCGCTTAATTTAGAACATACTAAACAGCTAAATGACTTTTTTGCTGCAAGCCTTCTGAGATCTTCTATAGACGATACCACATTATCAATTGGGGAGAGAACATTTTTTTTTACAATATTTTTACCACCTACTGGACTACATAAGCTTTATAAACATGATATATATGTCATATATATCATACACACACATAAACAGCATTGCTCTAAATGGATGGCTTATTTTGTGTAAATATTAATTTTGGGGTAAAGAACCATAGCTGATTCTGGATGTCCTAGAGTACGGAGACTTAAAAAACTATAAAAGAAACAAGGATCACCAATCAATTAGGCTATCTTTGGAAAGACCATGAAG
The DNA here is from genome assembly GCA_004026585.1 of Noctilio leporinus. NCBI lineage: Eukaryota > Metazoa > Chordata > Mammalia > Chiroptera > Noctilionidae > Noctilio > Noctilio leporinus. The sequence continues at coordinate 101,166 of PVIW01004622.1, read as the reverse complement.
ATGGACAAATGATCTATAAATAGCTTTGTTTCATACTGGGAGTAGTGTTGTCATCAGGCTTTGAAAATGTGTTTTGTTGACTGAATAATCTACTCATCTAGTCTGCTTTTAAACCTTAGGGCTGTTCCCATAGAATTCTGGTCTAGGTAGTTTGACATCCTGGTCGAGGGCACCAGGTAAGGGAAAACTTTTCTGGGGTTCCCAACCTGCAGTCATTTTAATACTGCAGGTAAAGTAGAGGCCAAATTAATTCCAAGGAGAACTGGACTGGGAGTCAGAAGGCCTGGATTCTGCCACTTGGTAGCTGTGTCACCTATAGCTATGTGTATAATTCCCATTTGTACATGGGGATTATAATTTATTGTAAAATTTGACAAATGATTACTAATGTATATCAAAGTGCTTTGAAACTGTAAAGTGCAATATATATATAAGGGATTACCATATAGGTTCTACCTGGATGTCTCAAGAGGCCTTTTCTGGAATCTGAATGAAGCCTTGTGAGATGCTGTTAGGTAAAGGATTCCTTTGTAAAATTTCTTACATTTGTGGGAAAAGTTCTGGCTCCTGAGTAATCCCAAAGAATATGCTATGAGGCTGTCACTGTGCCTTTTTTTAATTCCAGTAAGTCAGAATATCTGCTTTCTCATTCAGTATGATACTATTGATTTGAAGTGGAAAAATAGTGTCCAGTGACATGGATAGGATTCTTGACACTTCATAAACTTCAAACATTTGAGATTGTGGGGTGTGGTCCAATGTTGTTCTCAAGATGTTACCCTTCTTCAGATAGTGTTCATAACTACAAATCCCCTGGTCCAAATTTATTATGTGTCTCTGAAGGTTTGGACTGAAGAAACAAAATACACACTCATGGGCCTTTGTTGTGATTAAACAGCTTCAGCTATTTGGCTTCAGGAGTATGACTTCACATAAAGGGTGGTGCTCAATCTGGGAAGAAAAGGGCAGGAATGGAGGTGAAGGTCACATCATGATGGCTGAATGCTCCTGGGGTCACAGTGGTCCACTGGAATGGTGTCTTCTTCAGTAGTAAGGTGATAGGAGTCACCATGGGCAAAAATCCAGGTACCAAATCTGTAGGCTGATGGAATAGCACAAGGAAGATGATGAGAAGGTTCAGAGACAAAATAGGCATGGAATTACCAACATAAGACTCTGGGTTGGGCCAGCTGTCAGCACATCTTGAGGGGTACTAATTATCGACAAGCCTGCCCAAAAAGCTGACAGGTAATAAGGGTGGGGGGAGCCTTACAATTTACAACTGGTGACAAGAACATAAAGAGTTCTTTGGAAAAGCCTATTTCCTGACTCTTAAGCATAAACCACCTCAGGAACTGCCCTAAGTCTCATACTTTGAGGTAATAACTTGATTGCATTCAGGCTGCTGGGCAGTGGTTGGTGGGGAAGAGAGAAAGGCTCCATAGGAGGCACCAGAACTTATTTTAACTTTACATAATAACACCAAGGCAAAGGAAATATTGCCCTTTTTCCTCTTCTAATGCCTTTCTTGAATTGTGTTATGAAAAAAGCTATCCTTAACTTTCATTTTAATAAGGTCCTACTTTGGGGAAGAATAGAGTACTTAGGGAGTAACGCTGCGGTCCATGCACCCTTCTAATAACCTATGTATCCTTTCAGTTTCTTTCTCTGAGGGATCCTAAAATCTTTTAAAATTCAGAATTAAAAAATATCAAAAACATGAAACAAAGGAAAAAGTGTAGCTCATAATTAGTGATTTTTCCCCAATCAAGAGTAATCACATTATCACACAATGATTAAACAAGCACTTACTGAATGCTTATTCTGAGATAGCCCGCTCTCTAAATTCCTCCTTTCTATTAAAGGCTTCATCATATGTGGTAGTATGTATTGGCCAAAGACTCTTTAAGAGAACACCCCCTTTTCTCCAAGGGGTTTGCTATCTGCAAGAGAGCAAAGAAAAAAAGACATGCAAATAACTACTTTACAGGGTATCATATACAAAGATAAAAGTTATGTAACAAAATTCTTACAAAATTATTTCTGGCTAAAGTTGAGACACATGAAGAGAACATTTGAGGTGAATAATGAGAAAATGGCAGTTTTGGCAGGTGTAGAACTAGAGGAAGACATTTCAGGGTAGGCAAGAGAGTGTCAACAAAAGTGAGGAAATGGTAAAACAGTAAGTCATTTTGGAAAATGGTAAGTACCATTAGTTCACTTTGGATGCAGTGTCACCAGTTTGCAACTGAGGGTCTGGCAGAAACTCAGGACTTCAAATTCCACGTAACAGTGCTGGTGGCATTGCTTTCTTCGTCAGTCTCTCTTTTGAAAGTGAGGTCAATAGTCCCAATACTTAAAACTATAAATATCCAACTCCAAAGTTCTTGTCACATCCTCATAAGCTCTTGCAGGTCCCAGGGTCTTGCAAATCTGGAGCCCATGCCGTGGCTACAAAAGACATCTGCTCCGGCTGGTGCAGAACAATGTAGTGAAACCTTTTCCACCTCCTATCCTGGACATCTCACATTTTGTTACAGAATTTCAAGCTTTGAGTTCCAGTTGTTTTTTTTCCTCCCTTCTGCCAAAAAAAGCATCTTATCACCACAGTCTTATGATTCTTTTGCAGTACATCCAGACTTTATTACAAAAGACTTAAAAAGACCAATACATTTTTCTCCAAAAAAAGTTATTTTTCTGGCAGTGAGATCATTTGTCTCTGCCCTTTAGGTAAAGGGAACAGTCACTGATTTTTTTTTCCAGATATTTGTATGCAATAGCAGAACCGGGTAACACCTAACCAGACAAAACACACTTGCGTGTTCACTTGCTTAGAGCTGTACCACTCCACAACACAAAAATGTTTGAAATCCAACTGTTCAAACATTTCTATAGTGTTTGCTGGGCAATAGCCTGGAATTAGATAAAAGCAGCTGACAATTAACAAAGAAGCAAAAAACTGGCATTTTGGCGACCTTAGTAACACACTTGCCAAGCAAATAGAATACAAAAGCAGTCCAGGAACAAGTTAAACTTTGAAACACAAACTCTACTGATTCTGTGGTTCAGCAGAGTTCTAACAAAACTTCAGAGAATATAAACCTTCAATTAATAAAAATAACCCCCAACATCTTCAGGAATTCCATGCCTGGTTTATTCAGTCTGTTCCAGTGAGCCAGCTTGCTAAAAAACCCACCTGCACCATTAATTAGATAGACTTGGCAGCACCATTTAAAAATAAGTCTACCCACTACAAACCACATAGACTAGGAATACAAAATAGGACTAAGTAACAGATGGTAAACATGGTGGTCATGAAAAATGGTCAATTAAAGAGTCAGAATGGCAGTCAGGCACCAATATAAGCAGCAACAAACAAGAGAGTTAATGGGCCAAAGATTAAATATGCTTCTTGATACTATAAAACACATCCACTCGTATTTTCTGCTGCTTTATAACGGGTGCCACTGTACCCTATGGGGAAATAAAGGACTCAGAAAAGAAGCCAAGCAGTGGAGTGTTGTTACCCCGAATATCCATTATGCACAGAAAAGCTCACATATCCCAGGGATTCAAACAGGGGCTTCAAATTGGTTGTGAAGGATCCCAAATGACATCTAGGCCTCAGTTTCCTCCCTACGGCATAAAGAAATTGTGGTTCTAAACTCTTTGGGGATGATACCGCCTTTTGAAAACTCATTGGCGATGGGTCCTTATTCACTTAAAATGTACATTCCCACTAATTTCTGCATACAATTTCAGGGAGTTTGGGGATCTCCAACTCCAATCCAAGGCTCCCAGATTCAAAATCCATGGATTGGGCAATTGCTGTTTTCTTACAATTCAAAAAAATTTACAAACAATAATTATCCCTTACATACACTGACGCTTTATGGTTTATAAAGCGCTTTTAATCCCACAAACATCTACAGGCAGAGGAGGAAACTGAGGCGCAGATCACAGAGTGACTTGCCTAAGGTCACTCGGCCAGCTGGTGGCTAGGCCCGGAAGCAAACCCAGTTCTTCCGACTCCGGAGCTTGTCTCCCACCCCGGAGCTGCCGCCAAAGCTCCCGTCGCTGACTAAGGCGGCATAAGGAGGAAAAGGCAAAGTAGAAAGCCCACCACCAACCATCCCCCAGCACCTTCCTGTCCCTCCAACTGGGTCCTTGCAGGCCCCGAAGGGTGTCGCCAGGCCTCCAGGCCCGCCCCAGCCACCCCCGCTTCCCCGGCCGCGCCAAATCCCGCCGCCGCCTCCCCGGGAGCGGGGCGGAGCAGCTGCCCGCCACCGCCGACCACCCGGACGACTCCTCGTCGAATCGCAAACGCATAGGCCGCCGCCCGAGTTCTGCGTACGAGAAGAAAGACGCGGCGCGAGCGCCAACGGCCACCGGGCGCGCGCCGCGGCGGCCGGGCCTGCGCCCCAAGAGCTGGATGCCAGAGCAGGAGAAAGAGCCGCCAACCGATCGCTCGATCGACCGCGCGCCCACTCCTTCGCCCTACCAGACCGGGGAGGGGGGGAGGGCGCGCCAGGGCTTCTTCGAATTAGGGGCCTGACTCCCCGGCGATGTGACAAGATGGCTCCTCCGGTCCGCGCTGCAGCTACCGTCCCGGCTGCGTCGCTCGGCCCGCCCCCGGTACTGTTTCTTTAAATGGCGGAGAGGGTCAGGAAAGCAGGAAGACAGGCGCTCTCTCTCTCACGTGACAAGGGCGGGCCCGGCTAACAAGATCCGGTCACGCGGAGTTACACTGTCCACCAATCAGGAGGCGTCGTTTTAGGGCGGGGGCGGGAGGAGCTACAGATCTATGATTGGCTGAATGCGCCGCGGAGGCCTCGGGGGCTTGGGGCGTCGGGGAGTGCGCGAGGCTGCCTGTTTCGTGTGCTCTAGCGGAGACAAAGCGGAGGCCGAGGTGCTTGCGGAAGCGGCAGTGAAGCCGCTCTAAAAGCCCAGTTTCGTGGTGCAGAGTCCTGTCAGCATCTCATTCATCGCGACGCACGGGTTGCTCGTGTTGCGGCGGCAGCGGCGGCGGAGGCGGCGGCGGCTGCAGCAGCACATGGTTCCAAGAGCGCGCTGCGGTTGTTGGGTTCCAATTCCTTTGGGAGGGACAAAGGCAGCCGTGAGCGCTGGGCAACGCCCGGTCGGGTGGTGCTCCCTCCTTTGCCATCGATCTGGGCTTTGAAAGCTGGGCCTAACTCCTTTCCCTGAGGAGAGGCCTGAGAAGGGTCTGGAAGACAGGCCCCAGGCTGAGGGGAGAGGGGGAGGGGCGCGGCCCGCCTGAGGTGATTTGGGCGGGTTTATTCTGAGGCGTTTTAGTGAGTCAGTGTGAGGTAATCCGACCCTCGAGGCTGGGGAGATTGGGGCGGGGCTTTGAAAACGGGAATCCACCACCAGTGGTTAAAGAGACCTTTCAGTTTCGGATTGGTGAAGTCGCAAGTACCTCGCTGTATACTCGACGTGGCGGTCGCCTGTCGGGGGTGTGTGTAAGGATCGAGGGATCATTGATGGCGAAGACATGGGTGATTGTCCAGTTTGATAACAGAAGTTGACACATTTCCGGATTGGTGAATTTTCTAGAAGAACAAAAAAGGGCTCGAAGAAAATGAAGATGGAGCAGTAATAAAACCGCTAACTCCGTACCGTCTACTTCAAGATCTTCCATTTTTGTATTCATTGAACTATCACAACTTGACGTCAAAGCTCCCGAGACTGCAGATTTATGACAATTCTATTCAAGATATTACAACATAGTCTAAGAAGATAAAAACTGGCAGGAGAAATTAATTGTAGTTTTAGATATCTCTGAATATCTTTTGTATAGGTGTTGTGTAATTTTGTTTAATTATAAGGAACACGGACTTACCAAACCTTTCTGGGAGGAATCCTGGAAAACCTGTTCCGTTGTAAGGTAGTGTTTCCCAGTTAGTTGATAAAGGACTGGACATAACTGCACTCATGGCTTTCACAAATTACAGCAGTCTGAATCGAGCTCAGCTAACCTTTGAATATCTGCACACAAATTCGTAAGTACTTATAGGTGCCACTCTAGTCACCAGTAACTCCTTTCTTGATAGTAGTGTGGAAATCCTTTTCCCAGAAGTTCGCTTTGTCACTTCTGGGAATGTATCGCTGGAAGAACTGAGATCAGTGAAATATTTCTTGCTAATTCAGAAGAGTAAGACCGTTTGTTGGATCAAAATTTATTTGATCAAATGCAAACATTATTTGAGGTTGCTATATCAACTTGTTTCACAAGTGCTTGATAGAGGAATCCAACAAGTACTGTCCTTTGGATCACCAAAAGTTGGGACTTTTCTAGTATATTCTCTTTAGTGACAACAGCCAAAACAGTTTGGTTATAACAAGTTTTATTTTTACAAGGAAAAAAAAAGGAAGATATTTAACCAACAATTTGTGAGAAGAAATTAATTTTTTTCCCCCCAGCAAACAGTTGGCTTGCTATTCCTGGGAAATTAGTCCCCACATCCATTGTAGTTTTCTTATGATAAGCAAGAAATGGCAACTTGTTTAACTCCGTGATTTAAATAGCCATTCCCAAAACATGTGCAAATCTTAGAACATATGGTGTTCATGGTTCTTAGTCCATGAAGAGTTTATACCATTATTTCACATTGGTCTGGAATGTTTCAGGGTTAATCCTAATGTTCACTTGTGGAAGTAACCAGTTTGAGGATCATAACTACGTATGTGTTTTAATGCCTTTATTTGACATTTTTGAGATGAAGGTAAGTAGCCTAACATTTTAGGATGTGGAGAGGTGATAAGCAGCTTAATGATGGCCTAGAGATCTGAAGAATTACCTTCAGGGTTGAGAATATAGACTTTAAGAGTATAATTTTATTTTTTTATGGGAAACGACTTAGAAACAAAACCCAAATCCTAAAGTTTCAGAGTTTTTGTGATAATATCTGTAATTTTTTGTTTGCTATTTTTCCTGTGAAGGAAATAAAATTGCCCTAAGTGAAGTGAATTGCCAAACTACCAGAGTCTGGTTTTATTTTGCTTTGTTTAGGAAGCTTATATATTGAACTAGTGCATTTTAAGAGTAGGTGCTGTGGAGGTTACCTAGGCAAATTCTTATGCTATGGATAGTGAATCTGAAATCCAGTTAGGCTAGAAATCCAGCCTTGGACAAACCTTCATTATCTTTCTTTACATTTGAACTGTCATATTAAGAATTGGCAGTTGAGCCCTGTCTGGTGGCACAGTGGATAAGGTGCCCGCCTGCGAACCCAAAGGTCACTGGTTCGATTCCCCAGCAAGGGCAAATTGCAAGCCAGGTCTCCAGCCAGGTCTGTAGCTGGAGGCAGGTGAAAGGAAACCATACATTGATGTTTCTCTCCCTCTCTGCCTCTTTCCCATCCCCTCTAAAAATAAATAAAATCTTTAAAAAAAAAAAAAAAAAAGAGCAGTTGAAGGCCACTAGATGTTCACAGATGATGGTGCTTTGGAATGAGAAGCCAAATTTGGAATGGCAGACTATTTGATTATCTTGGAAGAACTTGAAGGGAAGTTTAGAAACTGGATTCTTATTTCAGCTCCCCCAAAGACTTTGATTATAAAATAATAGTAACAATAATTGATCTTGGCAGTTACTGTTTTAAACATGGTCAAAAGTCATCTTTATAGTGGCAACGTTGCTGGGATTATTCCAATTTTGTATTTGAGGAAACTAGTGCTCAGTTTTACCTTTAAGGGCTTCTTTCCTTATCTATAGGAAAGAGTTTACTTCCACTTTATTTGTTTTTTAATTGATTTTAGAGATAGAGAGAGAGAGGGAGAGACACCAATTTGTTGTTACACTTATCCATTCATTTATTGGTTGATTCCTGCAGGTGCCCTGACCAGGGATTGAACTGGCAGCTTTTGCTTGTGGTGGGACAGCGCTTCAACCAACTGACTTGTTTGGCCAGGGCTACTTCTCACTTCAAAAGTCTTTAATTTTTATCTTAGTGAGCCTTTAACTTGGGTATTCTGGAATATTTCTCTCTGTTTGGTTTGGTGTTTTATAGCTGATTAATGTTAGGTGGACCAAGCCAAAGCAAAGAATTGAACCTCAGTTAAATCACTTGTTTATTTATTTAAAAGCACTTGTTTAAAGTGATATTGGAGCATTTTCTATGAATTTGATTTACCAGTGATAAACTGGAACCACCTGCTTGCATAGACATTTGAGGGTTGGATGTATCATTTTTGAAACTTGGGAATATTTGGATCACACCACTGAATTTGTCTACTTTTATATATGTCCAATTGTGCCAGAAGAAAATATGAATCCTAGAACAAGATAAAGTTCCTAGTTTGTAACACATTTCAAGAGATTTCTTTAACGTGGTGACCTAACTGGAAGTTCATGTCTAGAGGAAACACAATTTTAAATATTCCTGTTTTTCTTTTTAATTGGTTGATATAGAGAGAGGGAGGGAGAGAGATAATGAGAAGCATTAATTTGTTGTTCCACTTATTTGTGCATTCATTTGTGTCCTGACTGGGGATCAAACCCAAATCCTTGGCATATCAGGATGATGCTACGATCAACTGAGCTACCAAGTCAGGGCCTTAATTAAGATGTGACTTTGAACTCTTTTTTTTTTTTTTTTTTAAGATTTTATTCATTATTTTTAGATAGAAGGTCAGGGAGGGAGGAAGAAACGGAGAAAAATATCATAGCATGGTTACCTTTCACCTGCCTCCAGCTACAGAGTTGGCTGGAGACCTGGCTTGCACCTGGTTATGTGCCCTGACTGGGAATTGAACCAGTGACCTTTGTGACTTTGTACTCTTAGTGGTAGATGTATATCTTCTTTAATAAGTGGTGCAACGTTACCTTCAGAGGAGAGAAAATTTGTGTTACAGTACCTTTCCCTTTGTTATGTTATGTTAAAGATAAGATGATTTTAGGGTGTCTGGCATCTACCATATTGCCATATTGTTAATTATGAAAGAAACAGTCCTTTCCTTACTTCCTGGTTAGTGGAGAGTTACAAGAGCCCAGGCTAGAAGGATGGAAATTAGTGTGATGGAATGGAAAGATCATGGGCTTGGTGGGAGCATGCCAAACTTGGATTTGATTGCATCTTGACTGTGACTTTGGGCAGAGGTCAACTTCTGAGTCTCAGTTTCTTCATCTATAAAATGACAATATTTCTAAATATTATGTGATATTTATAAAGTAATTAGCTCTTACATGGCACATGGTAAATATTGACTAGGTGGTGATTATTCTATTTATAATAATAGCTTATATAAACCAAAAGCTGGTGAAAGTATGGTAGCAATTTTTTCTTTCATGCTAGTCATAAGGCAGATGTATTTTTAGATTTTGGAGCATCTGTTAGAAACAGTGAACATCTGTTTGGTTTTTTTCTTTTTTTTTTGGTATTAGGTCAGTGGTAACTACTGGTGGTGGTTCTCTTGGTTACTGTTAGCATTAGTAAAGCAGGCATAGGAAACTCAGACTAATATGGAAGTCTTAGGATAATTTTTTTTTTAAAGATTTTATTTATTATTCTTAGAGGGGAAGGGAGAGTCAGAGAGGGAGAGAAACATTAGTGTATGGTTGCCTTTCACTTGCCTCCAGCTACGGACCTGGCTTGCAACCTCATTATGTGCCTTGGCTGGGGAATTGAACTAGCGACCTTTGGGTTTGCATGCCAGCGCCTTATCCATTGTGCCACCAGCCAGGGCAGAATAATTTCTTTTCATATTGGATATTGCTAGTATGAGATGATACAATTTAAGGTTTTTAGATAAACGGAGTTTTATGCTGTTATTGCTCTTTGGTGGCCAGTTTTGTGACTGATAGTAAAAAGTTCAGGAGTAATCTAGGTTTATTGGTCGTTGTGATGTTTCTTTGACATAAGATGCGTATCTTAAGTCACACTTTGCAATCATGCTAAGTGGTATGATAGCAAGATGCTTAAGTAAAAGATGTCTGCTTTCTATGTCTGTTCCTGTTGGCACATTTAATAATTTTTAGCTTGGCCAAATGGTATTTTTAGATGGTTTTATCCATATTTAAAGTGAATATAGAGGAACCTGTTTACTTTAGAGACATTATTTCTTATGACATAATTCTGTTGAAGTGTAGGTTCTTATTCTAATTATAATAAAACAATATGAATGTAAAATGGTTGCTGTAGACTTTCTGAGTTTTATTTTCTGTTGTGTAGGGCAATTAACTATTAACATATCCAGGAGCTTAGCTAGTTTAAATTCGGGCTGGATATGAATTGGGAGACTATTTCCTTACAAAATAAGTATATTTATATGTGAGTTTGTCACTGGAAATTCTGAGCTGCAAAACAATTTTCTGTGCAGCACAAATGGTATAAAAGCCTCCATCAGTTGTAAGTAGAGTTTGTTAAAGTGTTTTTTTTTCCAGATTGTAGATCATTCTTGGATCACAAGCAAGAAATTGTTAGGTCTGTGAAGAATTTCCTTTTGATAGTTACTCAAATAGCTTTATCTCAGATACTAACTATAAGGGTGTGTGCGATCAATTGGCAAAATTTTAGTAAAATAAACAACATACCACAAAGTGTTCTGTTTTGAAATAAATTTACTCTTATATGTAAATACATAAATAAACAGCCATTATTTTTTGAATTGTTCAAAAAAGTCTCCATTTGTTGCAATAACAGACTCCATTCAACTTCAGAATCTTGAGCACGCTTTTAATTAACTTTTCTTTATCCATGGACATCGTAATGTTTTCAGTCTTAGCTTTAACAACCTCTTTATTGGAATGAGGTTGTTTAGTAACTTCTCTCTCACAAACTCTGCATACATAATAGTCTAAAGGATTTGTATCTAGCAAACTAGGTGGCCAGATTTCCTTTGACCAGCATTCAGGAAAATTGACTTTGAGAAATTCTTGTACCTTTATGGTGCACCATCTTGTTGGAAGATAAAATGATGTCCATTTGTGACTTGCTTCTTCCATGATACAACTACTTCTCTCAAAACATCAAGGTAAACATCAGCAGTCACTTTCAGCCTTGTGGAAAAAACTATGGGGTCATAATATCTCCTTCATAGCTGACAACACCTAACACCCATCACTATAGGTAGCAGGAAATTTTATTTTCATGACATTTGGGACTTCATTAAGATTCTCACAGAGCCATGGTTGTTTCTTCTGTTGACTATTTGATCCATCAGAGAAGAAAATCAGAGTTTTTCTTTGGGATTTTTCAGTTTTGTTAGCAATTTCCTTGCTTTTTTTTTTTTTTTTTAAGATTTTATTTCATTATTTTTAGAAAGAGGGGAAAGGAGAGAGGCAGAGAGGGAGAGAGACATAAGTGTATGGTTGTTTCACCCGCCTCCAGCCACAGGCCTGACTGGAGACCTGGTTTGCAACCTGGTTATGTGCCCTGGCTGGGGAATCGAAGCTGTGACTTTTGGGTTCGCAGGCCGGTGCCTTAACCACTGTGCTACCAGCCAGGGCAGTTTCCTTGCTTTTTCACAGCGCTTTTCCTTTGTCTGCTGTGTCATAAACTGGCCTCTTTTAAGAACATATCTGTATATGATATCTTCAGCAGTAATACGAATTGTTGCATCCAACATCTGCAGTTCTCTTGCTGTGGAGCACATTGACTTTCCTAGGTCTTTACTGATGATCTCCTGAATTCTGTGTAGTACAATATCTGGACTTGTGTGATCCTTGTGTACCTTATGTGTTTTCCTTGTTGGTGTGGCGACATCAAGATCAGCATCATACACCTCCTTCATGTTGTAGACTACGCAAAGGGATGTTATTGAAGTCTGCAATTTCCTTAGTAGTTTGCCCTGCACACAGCCCAGAACTTATGGTTGCTCTAACATCATATTCCTTCAACATGATAGTTGCTCTCAGAATTTAATACTTTATCTTTGAAATGTTGTTAAATCATAACCTTAGAAACATAGTTTTTCAAAATTAAACAAATGAAAAGAGGTGCAGTGTTTTTGCCAATTTATCATGTGCACCCGGTAGCAATGAGTGTACTTGAAAATAAAAGGAAAACTTTGTGTAGTTGGTATGTTATTGGTTCTAAACCTTTTTTTTTTTAAAGATTTTATTTATTATTTTTAGAGGGGGGGAAGGGAAAGAGGCAGAGAGGGAGAAAGACATCAATGTATGGTTGCCTTTCACCTGCCTCCAGCTGCACAGCTGGCTGGAGACCTGGCTTGCTACCTGGTTATGTGTGCCCTGACTGGGAATTGAACCAGTGACCTTTGGTTTGCAGGCGGGCAATTTATCCACTGTGGCACCATCCAGGGCTTGGTTCTAAACATTTTAAGAGGTAAATATTTAACATTTGTTAAACTTAATCAGTTGGAGGACTGGAGAAGATTCTGAGTGTTGTCCCTGACCTTATCAACAGTTGTCACAAAAGGCCTCTTTTATGATGTATCAGTACACGTAACAAAAGTATCCATTAATTACAACTTTTTTCTTACATTTTTTTAGAAAGAGGAAAATGGGGGCGGGGAGATGGAGGGAGAGAAACATCGATTGGCCCCTTCTTGCATGAGCTCCATCCAGGGACTGAACCCATGACCTAAGCATTTGAACCCATAACCTAAGCATTTATGCTGACAGGAAATCTAATTTGTGACCTGGTGACCTTTTTGGTTTAGGGGATGATGCTCTAACTGAGCTGTACCAGCCGGGGCCCCCTTAGTTAAGTTTTAAAGATGTTTGTTAACTTATCTGAAATATGTTAAGTGAGGAACAGCATTGATGCTTTGTGGAACAAGGAAGACTATTTGGAATGTTTACTTTTAATTCTAAATGTACAAGGCACAATTCTAAACATTGTATAGAAAGTAGTGAAAACAGCTAGAAGTAGTTTGTACTTGCCCTTTTGAGATCTTACTATTGAACTGTGTCTCATTTTTTATATGAGGCGATCAGAAATGTGTATTGCTGAGAAGCAGTTGCTATTTCTACTTTTTATTTCTTTGCCCTGGTGGCAAAGACTATCAGAATTATTTTCCAGATTATTCATATTCACTATTCTCATTACCAAAGGCCAGATACTTCATCCTTTAATTTATTAATCCAGAGATTTTTGCTAGTAAGTTATAGTCTCATTTTTATTATAGTTGTTTATTTCTTCCCAGAAGCTATATTTCTGAGGTTTCTTGACCTAAGTTTAAATACTAATTCTTGAGATAAGAAGTATTGCAATAATTTATTTTATATTTTTATATGACAGTGCTTAAATTTTTTAAAATTTAGAGCATAAAAAAGCAAATTCACTTTGTAAGTTTCTAACTCAGGAAAATGGAAAATGGCTGGTTGAAAGCTTGAGAGCAGCCCTGGCTGGTGGCACAGTGGATAAGGCACTGGCCTGCAAATCCAAAGGTCGCTGGTTCAGTTCCCCAGCCAGGGCACATAACCAGGTTGCAAGCCATGTCTCCAGCCAGGTCTGTGGCTGGAGGCAAGTGAAAGGCAACCATACGTTGATGTTTCTCTCCCTCTCTGTCTCCTTTCCCCTCTCTCTGGAAATAATAAATAAAATACTTTAAAAAAAAACAAAGCTTGAGAGCAAATGTTAGGATTATTTTAAACTTATGTTACCTTCAACAAATCAGCTTAATTTTCTGGCTTCTTTTGTCAGTGAAATAATCTATAGAATACTTATTTGTATTTCAGTTGATAATTTGAAACATTATGATTCTAGAGACTTAAATATTTTTAATTATTAAAGAAATGAACATTGATGCAGGCTTTTTTCTCTCACAAATTTTTTTTTTGTAATGTAAAATGAAAGTTTGATGTAAATGTAAAATAAGAGCTCAAAATGAGTCAGCATTTTGAGCTCTTTTCTAGTTGGAGATAAATTTTCTACTTTTTATTAAAACTTATTTATTGGTGTCACCTTTGAATTAGCAACATATATTCACTGATCTCATGGAGAAAAGTTCTTCCTAAAATTCCCATAACTGGTAGTGTTTTTGTTTTTGTGTTTTTTAGAACTGGTAGTTTTAATTCAACATTTGCATTTGTAAAAATTTCCTGATAGTTCAGTTTTGGGTATTTTATAAACAAAACATTTTACATCCTACATGCTGATTATTTAGTACTGGTATACATAGTCTTAATTTTTAGAAAATTTTATTTATTGGCTTGAACTTTGTATACAAAAACAATCAGCTGGAATAGTTTGGTTACTTTTGAAAACCTGATAATAATAATGTATTCTGTGTTAGTGATTTTATATTTCCCTTAAAAGTCCATATTTCTAGGTGGACACATCCTACTTTTATATCAAAGTGAACTATTATGGGAAATTAAAGAGAATGTAAATGCAGGAGGAATTGTAAGGATAAATGTTATGCATAAATATCATCTTTATTGAGTTCTGAATACCATGGTAATTGCCGACCCAAAACTTTGAGAAGCTTCTCCATGGAGATGACCATTAGCTTCTCTTTTTGAAGGGTTAATTTTAACAGTGGCTCTGAGATCGTATCATGTTCTTGTCCTCCTAGGAGGAATCATTTGAGAGGGTCTTGCATTCCTTTAAGGTGTGGAAAAAGTTTGGTTTTTAGCCAGAATAAGACAAGTTAGGAAATGGATTTTCTCTTTCTCCCTACTTTTAAATGGAATAATTTTGTTTATAAATTACACAACAGCGAATAGATTTTTTTTTTCTTTCACCACTAGATTATACAGAAGTATTGGTAAAGCAAAATGCTAACAAGTTGTCCATTGACCATGCGTCGAGATATGCTGAAGCAGATGGTTAAGGCAATGAAAAATAAATTACAGGCATTTTTCCTAGGCAGAATATGAGTAGTGAAAAACACTGATTTTAGCAATAGTACACATGGGAATGTTTTAATACTTTGGAGTGGATTTCTCAACATAGTAAGAATAAACATTTCCATAGATATCAGGACTTGATTAATACTTGTTGGGGATTAGTGAGCTAATTAATGGTGGAGAAGTTTAAGTTTTAGTTTTGTAAATGAACAATGCAAATGGTGATTTTAGATGTTTTTCTACAAACTTAATATTTTATAAACTTGACTTTTGATTAGGAGTTACAGTTCAAATCCATAATTCTTCTGCTAACTCTTAGTATTTATCATTTCAGAACCACACATGAATTCTTGTTTGGTGCTCTTGCTGAACTGGTTGATAATGCAAGGTACGTAGTTTTTGGGCATATGGTCTGTGTTTGAAAATTTTTTAGGTTGCTGTGACATATGCTCTCTGAAGAAATGGGAGGATACAATCCTATAACGACTACAAATCACTCCTACGAGGCCTCTTACCCAAAAGAATATTTTTAGTAGCACGCAGGTTGATGTTTCAACTTTATTTGAATACCTTTAATTCATTCATTGCTCTGTGTTCCAAAATAATGAATTTACGACTTCCAGAGCTACTTTCCCTTGTGTGTTACTGCAAGATAATTATAGTGACATACAAGGAATTAAGATAGAAATTAGGAATCAAATTAATAAGACAGATAAGCTCTGATTTAATTTGTGCTACCAGGGAAGTATACCATCCAATGTCTTTAAAATTATACCAGAGAGTTACATGTTTTTCAGAAGTGTATACTTTGTTGTCGGATGACTACAGTTGATTAAGCATCTTCCACTGTTAGCAACTGTGCTTGGAAGAAATCGTTCTTTAGCACTGTGATGTACTGAGTTTTTGGTAATGGAACCCTATAAATGTTACTGTATAAGACTGAACAAAGATAAGCAAAGAAAAATCCAAGTGTTAGTCTTGTTCCTGAATGCAAACATCAAACTTAGACATTACTTATTGACTAGGTATTGATGACTAATGAAGGAAGAAGAGCGAATCAGTTGACAAAGTATTTTATTTTTAAAGATTTTATTTATTTTTTAAGAGAGACAGAGAAGAAGAGGAACATCAATGCGCAAAAGAAACATCGATCGGTTGCCTCTCCTGTGTCCATCAGGGACCTAGTTTACAACCCAGGCATGAGTCCTGACTAGGAATCAAACTGATAAACTTTTGGTCTGAGAGGATGATGTCCACCCACTGGGCCACACCAGTCAGCGCTAGAAGTACTTTTAAATAACTCCCCAGTTAATAACCTTGCTGATGATTTTTTTTTAAATTTAATTTTATTGTTGTATTACATCCATCTGATAATTTTCTATGTCTTACCTATGCTTATATTATGAACCTATACTATTATTACTTTTACTATTATTTTTCATTGGACTATTTATAGGAGTATGAGGTCTATCCGGAAAAAGTCCAGCCATCGTTAACATAACGAGAAAGGTTTGCACCATGTCAGTGTAACCTATCAGCCAAGGAGTGTGGACTGGAATGTGAACAATGACAGTGGCATCTGTTGAGGAAGCATGTGTATGTGTGGCTGTTTCATTCAAAATGACTGAGCGAGTTGAGCAATGAATCTGCACCAAATTTTGCGTTAAGCTTGAACATTCCTCTGTGGAAACTTTTGGGATGACTCAGGAGGTGGCAGGCAGCTTCATCATGACAGCACACCCACTCATGGATCATGTCTCGTGCAGAGTTTTATGGCGAAACATCAAATCACCTAGGTGACCCCGTCTCCCTACATTTCAGATTTGGCACCCTGCAACCTCTGCCTTTTCCTTAAACTAAAATCGCCTTTGAAAGGGAAGAGATTTCAGACCATTGATGAGATTCAAGGACAGCTGATGGTGATTGGGAGAACTGTGTGCAATCCCACAGTGCCTACTTTGAAGTGGACAGGTGTCATGTCCTATGTACAATGGTTCTTGTATCTTCAATGAATGCCCCTATTTTTTATATTATGTGGCTGGATACCTTCTGGACAGACTTCGTAGGCTACTTAATTAGCTAACCAAAAACGCCCATTTTGTTTAAATCCTTGTTGACTCATAATTTTTTTAAAAGATTTTATTTATTTAATTTTAAAGAGAGGGGAGGGAGGGGGAGAAAGAAGGGAAGGGAAACATCAATGTGTGGTTCCCTCTAGCACCCCCAATTTGGGAACCTGGCCTGCAACCCTGGCTAGTGCCGTGACTAGGAATCAGACTGGCAGCCCTTTGGTTCACAGGCTGGTGCTCAATCCATTGACCCACACCAGCCAGGGCTTGACTCATAAATTTTTTTTTTCTTTTTTTGCCAGTCAAATTTGGTAGTGGGAGGCCTTGACTCATAATTTTAATGTTCTATTTTAAAATGTTGTAAATTAATGGAACCATGTTTAATGCTTGTTTGTTAATTTAGTAATACCATGGTATGTTGTGGCAGACTGCATTTTTATATATCATGGTGAACTGAAGATTGGGAATTACTGTGTGTTTTTACTTATACACACATTTTACCAATTTTTCTTTGAAAATGTATTTTATGTTTTTGGAACTAGGTACTTGTAGAGGTGTAGGAATTTGAGTGATATTTTGCATTTAAAACCAGTGAAACTGTGTGCCTTGTTTTCCTTGTCTGCAGTTACCAACTTGGAGTAGATTACTCACAAACCTTTATGGAAGCCTCCATTGATGACTGAACTTGCATTTCAGCTGATAGCTAGACTATAATGGGCTATTTCACCTTCCTTTCAAGGTTAGGGAGGATAAGATTATGGGCTTGTGAATCTGTTGACTGTAGTGTGTACACCATGAGACTTGATTTTTTCATAAGCTTTGTAGCAGGTGGTTTTCTTTTTTTCTCAATATCTTGGTGAGACGGAAAAATTGAGAAGTTATTGAAACATTTTTTTATGATTGTAATCGAGAGCAAGACAGACTTGAGCCAATTCTTATCCTCTAAAGAGAAATGTTTTTACCTTTCTTCTAGATGTTTTTCAGTATGAATTTGTATTTATAAATATATATCTAGGCTTTATGTGTCATGTGATAATTTTAAATAATTTGGAGTTCCAGAAGTGTTTATCAGACACACAAGGAAAATTGTATTACCAAGTGTAAAATGTGTTGCTTTAATATATGTAGAATGACTGTATGGATTTCTGAAAGTAGACTCAAAGTAGTATCCACCCCACTTAAGATACTGTGCATATTGAAAGTTGGTATTTTAGATTCTCATTTGGATATTGATTTTTTCTTTTAATTTTGCAGAGATGCTGATGCTACCAGAATTGATATTTATGCAGGTAAGATGAATGTCACTTTTTTCTTCTAATACCTAGTTCCTTTTAATGCATTCATTGCTATGCTTAAAAAGAAATGAGTAAGAAATAATTGGTTTCTGGAGCCTGAGGATATGGCACAATCATTCTGGGTCTTAGGTAGAGACAGAGTAGCCCTGGTTAGGCATGTATAATAGAAACCAAGAATATTGGTGTAAAAAACTAATACAGGGTGACCAGATCTATAGAACTATTCAGATAGCTACCAGGAGATTTATGGGGATGGTGGAGTAGGGTAGTGAGGAGTGTAATGCTAACTATCAGTGATTTTACTGGTTGGAGTTAGCAGGTGAACAGGTTTGTGGTACCTACAGCCAAAGAGAGATCTTGTTGGAGGCCAGTTTCTTTTGTAGCTGTGGTAAGGACCAGTCCCAGCTTCCAGAGTTTCTGGTATCAGCGCTGGGTTGGCAGAGATGTTCTCAAGCAGAGGTGTCAGATAGGAAGGGGGGCTGTTTTGCTTGGAATTTAAAGAGACTGAAGCTTGTACTGTTTTGCTTATTTAATTGGCCATAAGAGGGAGTGCAGCAGTGGAAGAATTCTTAGTCATTATCATTGGCCCTTTTCAAAATTGATTAATTAATTTTAATGACTAATGTGTGGTTACCTCTGTTATGTCCCTTCACTGAGGACTTGGTTCCCAACCCAGGCATGTGCCCTTTCTGGGAATCAAACCTGTGATCCTTTGGCTCTCAGGCTGTCACTCAGTCCACTGGGCCACACCATCCAGGGCTCATTGGTCCTTTTTTAAAAAGATAATTTGTTTTCTACTTATTCAATGTTTGTACTACTTTTTGGTCACTTGAATGCTTAAAGTGTGGAAGCAGAATAGAGGAAAAAGACAGCTTTTAAATCCAGTTTGGATAGCATGACCTGTTTTTCTGACAAACTTTTCTGAAGTCCTCTGAAATGGTTGAGGTAATATTTTAAATAATGTTGACTAGCTTCTGAGAAGACATCAGTTTTGTGGGAATATAGTTATCAGATAATTCCTCTTCTTCATCGATCCTTTTGGTAAATGGGAACAAGCGCACAACTAAGAAGTAATTCTTAGGAACTTCAGTATTATATAATTGTGAAGAATTTCCCCAGTACGAACTTCTCATGCCTGATACATTTTGGAGCAAAGAAAATATTCAGAACAGCTGAAAGTCGGCTATCCTGCTTAAATTCCAAAAACCTTTTGTTAAAAAGCCTCTGCCAAAGTGGTGAAAATTCCTTTTATTTTTGAGAGAAACTAACAGGAAAAAGGGACACGGCAGAAAACTGTTAGAAGATGGTCACTAAACCCTCAGTCCACATGGAGGTGCCAGTGTGTATCTTACATCTTAGTGTGCTTTATTGAGGAATAATTCCAGCTACCTCTGAAAGAACTGGTGGCTATTTTAGTCGTTGTACAATGGCAGAGGAGAGAATGAGCCCATACTCCCAAGGGACAGATCATCTTAACCAAGTTTATTTGGAGATGCTTTTAAAAAAAGATCGTCTCTGCTCCCTTCTCTCACCTTTGGTAGATGAATTTCAGCAAGGAAATTTAGCCCTTGACACTCAGAATGCAGCAGAACAGTTAGATTTCAATTTAAATGAAAAAAGGCCCAGTGTGTATTTATGCTCAGTGCTACTCCTGTTTTGCTTTAGGAGGAGTCCAGAGAGAATGAGATTGAACAGACAATTACTACTGTACAGAGGATTAGATAACAATAAGGCAGTTAAGGATTAAATGGTGTACTAGAAGCATTAAACACTATAGAGCATTTTGGAAAAAGACCTAATTTACCCTAAGATTAGGAGTCTTGGTTGAAGTGTCCTTAACTTCATACTTTTCTAAGAGAAAAGTAAAAGCAACCTCATTTTACAAGTAAAATAATTAATTAGTAATATCTAATATAGGCATGTCTTGCTTTATTGCACCTCACTTTATTGTGCTTCATGGATATTGTACTTTTACATGTTGAAGGTAAGATCCTCTACTAGCAAAAAGATTATGACTTGCTTTATTGCAATGGTCTGGAACCAAATCTGCAATCATCTCCAAGGTGTGCCTATAGTATGAAGTTTTTGGTGGGGGGACAGTACTTTCCTATCTCCCATTTTGAAACTAGATTGATACTAAACTTGGAAATTAACCTCAATTCACCATAAAGTCACATTTTAGAAGATTATATTTCAGCCTAAGAAGGGTGCCCTAGTTCGTGTATCTCAGTTGATTGGAGCATTGGCTCCATAAACCGAAAGCTTGGTTTGATTCCCAGGGCACAAGCCTAGGTTGTGAGCTTAGCCTCCAGTCCCCCATCAGGCAAGTATGAGGGCCAGCTGATAGATGTTTCTCTTCTTCCTTCCTTCCTCTCTCTAAAATCAATGAGCATGTCCTTGGGTGAGGATTTTAAAAGAATAATAATTAAAAAGATAAACTTAAGAAGGTCAAGAAAGGAACCAGACTGTTAAAGTATAGAGGTGTTTACTTACCTGAAGCGTTCCTATTAGTAGATGGGGCCAGACCATAATGTGTACCTGTAGATTTATTTTTTGACTTCCTTGGTTAGGGAGTGCCGTTCCTCAAAGAAACATCCCTTCTACAAGGTGAGGTCAGTGGTTAGTAAATGGAAAGTTAGTCAGAGCAAATGTAACTGAAATGAATACTGTTCAAACAAATTGCAAAATACAATGAAGAACTTGGAAGTCATTTTATTACAACCTCTGCTAAGAAAACTATTATCTCTGACTTCTGACCTAAATAGCTGTATTTTACTCCCTTTTCTCCTTTCTTTTTCTTTTCAGTGGAGTTGGTGGAGGGATGTCAGGCTAATTTGGAGAAGCCAGACTTGGCCATGTTGAGGGACTTAGATGTATGGTCTTCCAAATTGGCTCTGATAATCTTACATAGCTGCTACGAGGACCTGAAGCACAACTCAAAAGGAAAAAGTTTGGCTTGTATGATGAGAGGGGTAGTATACAACCCTTAGCTACTTAGGCTCTCCCCTGTCCAGAACCCTTCTCCCCCCTTCATCAAAATCTTTTCCTTGGAGGCTTCAGATATTACTCAGTTGACTGATTAAAGTAAATATCTGGTGTTAGGAATGTATCTCTTAACTTGTGGAATGTCTGAGGAGATAGTTTTGAGCAGAAAACCTTGTAGTTCTTGTTCTAGCTCAGTGATTGTCAGGGTGGTCCACTGATGAACAGTACTGGGATAATCTGGGAACATGTTAGAAATGCAGATTCTCTAGTACCACCGCAGACTCACACTCTCAGGCTCTGGGGTGGAGCCCAGAATCTTTATTTTAACAAGCTCTTCAGATGATTTTTACACCAACTACAATTTGCTATAGCTGATATTCCTCTTAGTCTCCTGCTTAAATTCTCCTGCTTACCTGATTTGCTACAGAGAGGAGTGTCCATTGAACTGTAAGCTCCATGAAGGCAGTGATCACATCTGTATCTTCATTGTAGAATCAGGCACAAAGGAGGTAATCAGTAAAAATCATTGAATAAGTGACAGGGGGCAGCATAAGCAGTGTAGTTAGGTAAAGATGCCACACTGTTTACAGAGTTGAAGAAGTCACTGCTGTGTTGGCTAGTCTCTGTTGGCCCTGAAGTAGTGTTGTTCATGACCGTGGATCTGAACACTACCAGCTGCTTACAGACTATCATTTGCTACGTGGCTAAGATCCTCCACACATGGGTTTCTTACCTTCATAAACCAAATGAAAAATCTTTGAAATGAAGTCCTTGAGCAAGAAAGGAAGGTTAGACCAACTGTTTAATAATAATTATGTGCTAAAACAGTCTGCAAGTACTGTTATAAGAAACAAAAGGGTCTAAAAGTAACTTCATAATGTTCAAGAAATGTTACCAGTGATCCTTGGGGACTTCTCTGATGCACTTGGTTCAAACCAGTTTTTAGGTCCCAAAGTAGCATCTTCATTTATAGTTTATTGCTGAAGGGTATAGCATAATGGCTCTTGGTTAGATTTAGAACATTTTTGCCATAACCTACCTGAGTCTTCATGTGACACTTTGCTCCCCCAGAGTAAACTTTGAAGCCTTTTTGCACTTTTTTTGCTTGCTGGATCTCATTTGGATTCTCTAAACTGATAAGAGGCACTGCTTAAGGAAAAATTTTCTTGTCTACCAATAATACTTGCAGGAAGGTTCTTATTTGTGAACTTTCAAGAAGAGCTTAGTTATTCATATTTCAGCAAATTTTAGCTTCCTGAACATTGAGTGATACTCAAAAATTTGTGGTTTATGTTACTTTTGAAAGAGTATTTTAAATTATATTAACCAGTCCATTTGACAAAAGGCTGTCATGACTCACTTGAATCTTTAGCCTGAGGGGAGGACACAGCATTTTAAACTGATTCTTCAGCTTAAATAGTGGTGTAAAGTTGGTGAATTGTAGCTTGAGAGAGACAAAAAATTCTTCAGTTAGAAACTAGGCTTCAAAGCAGCCTTGGGTGTGTTCCTGTAGTACCTTACATACACCTTCGTTTTGATAGACGTGCTCTCTTGATTCCAAGGCCTATGTTGTTCCTCTTTGCCCATCTAGTCTTCCTCATCGGGTCAAAAGGCACCTTGGAAACTAGTATGGGCCCTTTCCCTGTTTGGGAGTCGTCTTCAGTGTCTGTAACATGCCTCAGACTACTCTTGAGTAACCACTTGTTTTTGCAAAAAGACAGCTGCCTAAAGAATAGTGTCGTCTACTCATTGGAATGGCAGTCACAGCCTGTTGGATTTGAGCAGGTATAGCATGCAGTAGTGGGAGTAGTATGTCAGTGGCTTGGGGTTCATAGTAGAAGATAGAGGTGGAAATAATCCAAGTGGAGAAAGGCAGAAGGATGATTGAGATATTTGTGAAATACATGCCTATTCAGTGGTCCTGGGTCCTGGGTGCTAGGCCAGGTATTCCTTGTCCTCTATATAGAGTCTCTTAAGCTTTGTTGTGAATTAGAAATGATTGGAGGACCTTTGGGAATTTCCATCTCCAAGGGCCCTGATATTTAACTCAAATTAGCTAGGTCTGTTATAAAGAGAAGCTAGGTTTGCCTGACTTGTGGACTTACCCTCTTATTGATCCATCTTATCATACCCATGTTGCCAGTCTTGGGAAGGTAACCACCCAGTAATGGCAGCCGCTTCTTTTACAGAAAGGCGAGAGGATCTTCGAGGAGGATTTATGCTTTGTTTTTTGGATGATGGAGCAGGAATGGATCCAAGTAAGTGGTTGCTTTTGGGGAGAATATAGCCATTTTCATAAACTATTTACTGTGTTAACTTTTTTGTTGCCTCACAAGTCGTTTGCAACACCTCAGGCTTAATTCCACTAGTGGATTTGCCCAGTCTTGTCCTGGCACGGGAGATAGCATCTGAAGGGCAGCCTGAAGTTAGTCAGATTACCTATCTCTTGACATTAATTATATTTATCAGCTTGCACAACATCCTTGAACCAAAACTACAGGACACCCTCCCCTGGCCACAAGCCTTATTACCAAGTTTGGGTAACAGAACAGGGACATAGTTATGGCTAAACTTAAACTGACAGGCTAGTCAGAGGCTGTATCCAGTTGCCTCATGGTTGTGAATTTCCTTGGACAGAGGCTTTCATTAGATACACAGCTCTGCTTGTTGTTAGGGAGGCTCAGACCTTTGATTTTTGAGACGTCTGAGAAAGAAATGCAAGCTTTCCTCATACTCTTATATCGATCACTTCAGGTGATGCTGCCAGTGTGATCCAGTTTGGGAAGTCAGCCAAACGAACACCCGAGTCCACCCAGATTGGGCAGTACGGGAATGGATTAAAATCGTAAGTATACTAGAAGTCTGTCACAGGTCTCCACAAAACCAAGTGATGCTCTCTTGTTTCTGTCCTGTGAAAACTTTCCTTTTCCTTTTCTCTGTCACTATGACTCTGAAACAGAAGGAAAGTCAGTAGTAGTTTGGACACTTACTGTTGTTCAGCCTAGTATACGTATTTCCAAGATCAAAAAGTATGAATGTCCAAAACCATTTGGAGTGGGAGAAGCTGTAAGTTCCTCTTGACACTGTGTTCTGGTACTGTACCTCTTCTCTTGTTGAAAATTCTTTTTTTCCCTCTGTGGTTGAGGTATTGAGTTTTGAGGGGTTGGGATGTATCTGAGATAGTAAGGAGGTTGCCTCATAGTGCAGCAGTGTACCCTGAGCATCTACCACGTATCATCACACTTTGTGCTAGGCAGTGGGATCCAGGGTGAGTTGGAGAGACCCAAACCAACACTCCTGGAGTACATGGTCTCCACTCCCATGCCCTGCTAGGTCTTATAGCAGGGACCTACCTAATGTCTTCAAATCCCTTGGGACTTCTTTCTCAGCCCTTGGTTCCCACTTGTTTTGTGTTTGGAATGTGCTCTGGTTTTGAGTGAAGCCCCAAGAGAAAGATTTCTATTTCTGAAATGCTCACTTCCAGCTGTACATACCTTTGAATGGAATAAGATTTAGTGGAATTGGAGTTTGAACAACTGGAATTCTGGGTCACGTTTTTATTCTTGCAATGGACACGTGTTATTTTGTTTGAGAAAATGTGGTGGTTTGGTTAGTTAACAGCATTAGTTGTCCCTCACATGCAGCCAAAGACATCAGGGACCTGGTTCCTGGCCTTTTGGATTTGTGTCTCAGGACAGAAACCAAATGGTAATAATAGTCACTTTTCTTGTGCCAGGCACTGTGCTTAAAACTTGACTTGAATGATTTTGTTTAATCTTTAATACAGTCCTGTGAGGTGTTAGTACTTCTATTTTCATTTTCAGATAAGGACATTGAGATTTATAGGGGTGAAGTGATTTGTCCAAAAGTGTGAAAATGTTGAGCAGAGATATGAACCAAGTCTTTCTGAATGCAAAGTCAGAAAGTCAGAGCTGTGTCTACCTCACTTAAGTCAGAGAAACTAAAGTTCTCATCTCACCTCTGCCACTTAATTACTTCGTTGAGCCTCACCTTCCTCTCTTATAAATTGGAATTATAATACATACTGAATAGGTTAAGGATTAAATGCCATTATTGCTATGAGAGCCCTAGCCAAGTTCTAACCTCTTTATTTATTTTTAAAGAGATTTTATTTATTAATTTTTAGAAAGTGGGGAAGGGAGTGAGAAAAGAAACATGCGTGAGATACATTGATAGGTTGCCTCTCCCATGCCCTTAAATGGGGACCTGGCCTGCAACCCAAGCATGTGCCTTACCTGGGAATAGAACCAGCAACCTTTCAATTTGCAGGCTGGTGCTCAATCCACTGAACCATACTAGCCAGGGCATACCTCTTTACATTTCTCTTCTTTTAATCATTCTATTTCAGATTCTTGGCCTGAATCAGTAGGTCTGGGGTAGGGCCTAGGAATCTGTGTTTTTCATAGGTTCCCTCAGTGATTCTGATCTGGGTAATTTAAGTTCTCAGTAACTGAGGTCCCCTAGAGTCATTGTGATGTAAGAAACTCTGGCTTCCCACCTAAATTGTAGGCCAGCTTTTTTCTACTTGTCTTAGTATTCTCTGGCCTCAGATAAACCATTTTACTTCTCTGAATACCTATTTTCTAACCCAGAAAATGGGCTTCTCTGGCATTCTTCCTTACAGAGTAAGTTTTAGGAGCAAATGAAATGTGACTCTGAAAATGTTTAGAAAACTGGGATGGAAAGTGTACAGAAGTTGAAGGTGTTGTCATTAGCATATTTTTAGTAGAACAACTTATGTAAAGGACCCATTGAGATAGAGCCATCTGGTGTTCAAAGTGAATTCATTTTGAAACCAATACTGCTGTTGTGAAAAAGTTTTAGGAGGAATTGATTTATGGTGAGAGTAGGGCTGAGGAGTAGAGAAACACAGCAGAAAGGTGGCATTTTGGAGGTGTTGCTATTTAGCCTCCAAGGTCAGATTCAAAGACAGTGGGAAGAAAGAGACACAAAGTGAGAGTTTTTGCCAGATTAGGGCAAAAATAAACTTTGACAGAAGGCAAGATAATGTATTTATCTTGCCACCCAAAAACTTTAGGGAAGAAGGAGGACTGAAATTGTCAGGGAAAGGAACATTGCCAGAACCTTGGGGACTAGAAGAGGAGAAATAGAACTTGGCAGTCCCCAGGGTGTCTCTGGATAGTATCCTGGGAGTTTTCCTGAACATTTGGGAAAATGGGACATGGCATTCATTTGTGTATTTGGCATATCAGTCTGGTTTGTATTTGTAATAGATGAAAGTAATAATGCTGCTTACTGCCATCACCTTCCCAGGGTATTATGAAAACTAAGGATATAGCCATAAGGCCCCAGAAACTGCTCAGAAGAAAGGAACTAAACAGCTGCATTGTTCAGAGGGCAGTCCTAACATTGGTGCTCATGTTTCTGCTGGGCAGCTATTCCATGTTGCCTCGAAAGGCCTGTCCTGGCCCGTTCCTTGGATAAACCAGACTGAGGAAGGAAATGGTTGATTCCATTCAGACTTTTGCCTTGTAGAAGTGAGCCTTAAGGCACATTTCCCAGGAACCGGTTGCATCCAAAAGCAGGGACCTGCCTGTGTTACAATGAGCTTGAAGTGGCAAAACAATTGAGACAGAAAATGGCTGTAGTTCTAGGACCTGAGCCAATTACATACCACTATGAAAACTGATCAAGAATTATACTTTATATGGTTGACCCCATTTCGACTGAACCTTGAGACTGTACTGTTTTTGTTTTGGTTTGGTTTGATTTTTTTGAGGACTTGTGAGCATAGGTACTGGGCTATTCCCTTGATGGTGCTGCCATTTGAAGAGTGGATGGAAGGGGGATTTATGTCAATGAAGGAAGGACAGGATTGGAACTGGTTGTGGTTAGCATGAAAGATGATGTGTTAAAGGTATCAGTTATTAGAGTGAATTCTGATGGTGGCACAGTTGGAGGTATAGCAGCGCTTGTGTGTCTGGGATAAACCTGGAGCATGGTCAGCAAGGTTACTTGTTATTGTGGGAAATAGCCTGGGGTGGGGTGGGGGTAGGGTGGGGGTGGGGTGAGACTAACTTGGGGCTGATGATTGGTAGTGAATGTGCCCTAGAAGGGTGTTGAGAGATCCTTGTGGGGTGAGTAAGTGTGGTCGAGAAGGTTCAAATGAAAGGCTGGGGTCAGTGGAAGAACAGAGGGAGAAGGGTATTTTTAGCTCAGCGTCCTGAGATCTTAGGGAAGCCTTTAGGAGGCCCTTTAAAGGCAGGTAGTTCAGTCATGTCTAGAGGGTAGATTTGCTCCTTTCTCAGATGAGCTTTTGAATTGTTGGGAGAATAACCTATTTCTGCTTCTTTTCAGAGGGTCAATGCGCATTGGGAAGGATTTTATCCTCTTCACCAAGAAGGAAGATACCATGACCTGCCTCTTCCTGTCTCGTACCTTTCATGAGGAGGAAGGCATTGATGAAGTAGGTCTCATCCTCATGGCCTAGGTCGCTATTCCATATTTCTTGGACCTGTCCAGGCTATTTTTCATGGGTCATTTGCAAATTGGAATTGGCAAGATTGCAGCCATGGCCATATTAAGTGGGTTAGCTGGTTGGATGAATAGGTTGAGGGGTTAAGGGAGATATCTTAATATGAAGGAAAACTCTCAAGGCTTCAGGCCATCAAGTAGCAGGAACCAAGACTTAGACTCACAGCTCCCTTAGGTCTGTAGTTTGAATTTATTTGCACAGGGTGTGACTGTTAGGGAGTTGTTGTTTTTTTTTTGAGGGGAGTATTTGGGGCTTTTTTGACTTTGGGTGGTAACCACAGCAGGCAGTAATAATAGGAACAGCATTGTCTTTCCCATATGATGGTGATTTTGTGGAATGTGCTATGAGAATACATCAGATCTACATGTCAGATACCTACAGGGCCTGGATAGGTAATAAAACTGATGAGCATGTGGAAAAGATCAGTGTAATATTTTTGCCAAGTGACAGCTGACACTCAGCCCTAGCTGATTTTTACTATGCTGGAAGGAGGCCTAATGAATCTATAATATTCTGATTTCAGATATCTGCAGAGCTGGTGTGGTGAGGCCTTTACCCTGTCATGGAGGGTGGGAGTGGCTCAGGGAAGACCTTGGTCAGTTCAGCCTCAGACTGGACCCTTTTATCTCCTTCCATTTGTGAGAAATGGAGGCCAGAGCTTGAGAGAAGGGGCTGAGAAGGTCCATGGCTGCCATATCAGCAGATAGCTAAATTCAGTTAAAGTTTTCGATCTTATTTTTGTTGGTTAGCTGTGATTAAATATATACTGGCCCAGTTTAGATATGAACCTAAATAATGGTAAATTAGTTCATATTGGAGATAAAAGGCTAACTTTTCCTGCCGTCTTTACTTAGCAAGCCAATGGGTTAAGTTTGCCTTTTTGGTGAGTAATTAGTTCATTCAGCAGACTTGAAATGAGGAAAGTGCTGCAGCTAGAAAGAGCAGGCTCCTGGGGAAAGGTAAAATAGGAGAACTTAGCCCAGGCCAGGGTTTTTAGGAATGTTTTCTTAATGAACTGAGGGTGGCGGGAGGAGGGTGTTTAACTAAAAATAGTCTGTTCAGGTTGTGGGAAGGAGCTTAACATAGAGGCCACCTGAAGAAAGGTGGGGTAGCCTCTAAAGAGCTGGGAAGGCCAGATCTGGCTTGACCTCGGGGCCTTCACGAGTATATGGGACTTGATTGAAAGTAACCTTTAAAGGATTTAAGCAAGGGTGTGGCAGTAACAGGTTATTTAAAAGATCAGTTTGGGCCCTGACTGGTGTGGCTCAGTGGATAGGCACCAGCCTGCAAACCCAAAGGTCACCGGTTCAATTCCTCAGCCAGGGCACACAACCAGGTTGCAACCAGGTGAAAGGCAACCCTACATTGATGCTTCTTTCCCTTCTTCCCTCCCTGCCCATCTCTGTGAAAATAATGAATAAAATATATTAAAAAACATAAAAAAATAAATAAATAAAAGATTAGTTTGGTTATTGTATAGCGATTGGACTGGAGAGATGGGGGTGTTGGTTGGAATGGACCAGTTGAAAAGCCCTCACTATGTGTAGCCTGACAGGACTCAAAGCAGGGAGGTAAGAGTCGTCTTCATGTCTAGCTTGTGGGACCCACAGATTTGGTATTTGGTCAGTGGAGATAGGAAAGGAGAAAGAGAAGTTATGGATGACCAGGTTCTGGTTTGGCCATTGGGCATGGTGGGCTATCTGGAGCTGTGGAAGAATGGAAGAGGGACAGCTTGGAGGGGAAGAGTATTTTGTCCTGGACACTCATAGTTAAGTTGGAGCTTGGGGAGGCCTGATTCCAGGATTCTTTGTAGCAAATGAGCAACTAAAGGAGCATGTAGAGTGAGAAGAGGGCCAAGGATCTCAAGCATGCCAATATTTAGAGGCTGGGTAAAGGAGAAAGTGCCAGAGGAGACAGGAGTCTCCAGAATAATAGGTGAATAATAGGAGGAAAACCAGGGCAGTGGTCACATTGAAACTAAAGAAGTATTTCAGTAGCAGGGATGAGTGCCAGTGGAAATGAATGAATGCCCAGTTTAAATAATGCCATTGTCATCTGGGATTGCTGTGAAGAATGGGAGGTGCAGATAAGGTACAAATTCGCAGAACACAGATGGATTTCAATTCCCTGGTGAAAAGTTAGGTTGAAATTTTTTCCTTACTTGGTACTAGAAGGTCACTGTTTTGGATTGTGCTATAGTACAAACTCAGCCAAGATTTCAAAATAAGATCATTTTTGGCTGGGTAGGAATGTGTCCAAACCAGTCCCTGGGTTGAATAATACAGGCATAAAGTTTCTTGGAAACTAGCAAAATCTCTCAACTCTTAACAAAGTCTGTCACCATGGCATTTGTTAAAATATAGAGGTTTTTTTCTCTCATGGTGGGCCATCTTGATTTGGAGTTCTGAGGGAATCCCAGCAGGCATCCATCTGCAGGGCTCCCTGAGAAAGCTGTCTGGGGACAGGAAGCACACTGAGGCCTCTGGGGAAGTGGAATTTGAGGTGAGGTTTTTAATGAAAGAGTAGGATTTTTTTTCTAGCTTTATTGAAGTATAACTGACAAGGGTAGGATTTTTAAAAACATTACTAAAGATGGAAGATTTAATTCCATATGTAGGGAAGAGTACAATTTAGCTAATAGTTATAAAGCAAATACCCATGTAGCCACCATCATAGATTTGAAGCTATAAGTCTCCAGTGTGCCCTTCACCAATCAGATTGCTTATTGTACTTCTGAAAGAACTACCTTCAGGTGGTTTTGTGATGATTATTTTCTTGCTTTTTTCATAGATTTGTCACTTATATATTCGTTCTTGAATAGTTTTAGTTGTGTATATTTATAGATTTTATATAAATGGACTCATCATAGGTTTTTAAAAATTTTTGCTTTTGCCATGTAACATTGTGATTCATTTGTGTTGATTCGAGTAGCTGTTATTTTCTTCATTTTCATCACTGCGCAATATTCCATTGAATAAATATGCTACAGTTTAATGTATCCACTTTGTAGTGGATATTTTGCTGTTTTCACTGTTTGCTGGTACATATATACAAAAGTTTCTCCTAGAATGTATACGTGAAAGTGGAATTGCTGAGTTGTAAGTTACATTTATAAGTATTTTCAGCTTCACTAGATAATTGCAGATATTCTTTCCTTAGTGGAAAGAGATTATTACTAAACCAAGAAAATGGTCAGGGACCTTCAAAGCAGGGAGCTCCCTTTGCAGAGGCCCCCTGGGGCATAACCCAGCATACACCAGAGGATCTAATGATGTGAGGCTAGATCTTGGGTAAAAGTCTCAGAGCTTCTGGTGCCAGGCTGTGGAGCTTGGGCCTCATATCTTAGGCAGTGTGGAGCCACTGTGGGGAGGGATAAGATGAATGTACATGTATGCCTATGCTTACTCCAAAGGTGATTGTCCCATTGCCCACCTGGAATGCTCGGACCCGGGAGCCTGTCACAGACAATGTGGAAAAGTTTGCCATTGAGACAGAGCTCATCTACAAGTATTCTCCCTTCCGCAGTGAGGAGGAAGTGATGGCTCAGTTCACGAAGATTCCTGGGGGCAGTGGTAAGTAGGCTTTGAGCCTACATCACCTGGAATCTGGAGCTCCAGAGCCACAAGCGATGTGGGAAGAAGCTGGGGTTGCCTGGCACAAAGGAAGGATTTCTGTTCTCTAGGAACACTGGTGATCATCTTTAATCTCAAACTCATGGATAACGGAGAGCCAGAGTTAGACATAATCTCAAATCCAAGAGATATCCAGATGGCAGAGACTTCCCCAGAGGGCACGTGAGTGTGACTGGGAAGGGAGGGAAGTCCTGGAACTGGTATTCATTCACTCAGTTGGGAAGAGCTCAGGAGGTGACTTTAAGGAGAGAGAGGAGAGCTCATTCCTTGGATTTCTCAGAATTAGCTAAGAACTCCACATCTTGTCACAAGGCAGAGGGATGAATAGGACAGCAGATGCTCAGCTCAGCCAAAGAAAAGAAGGATCCCTTGCTCCAACTCGTTGATTTGACAAAAGAAGAAACTGAGGTCCTAGAGAGCAGAGAGGAATTACCAGGTTGATGGGGCAATGGTAGGACTGGGTCAGGTTGTCTGTGGGGTGGGGTGCCTGTGCTGGGGACATGAGAGGGGGCAGATGTCGTGCCAGCAGTGTGGGAGTACACTTTCAGAGTGGCAAAATAAGCCAAGATGTGAGATGGAAAATGGAGCGCTTGCAGAAAGGCTGTCATACTGTACCCTTGCTGTGGCTGGTTGTGGGGCCAGTGACAATACTCCTGTCTTCTTGTCACCTCCAGGAAGCCAGAGCGGCGTTCATTCCGTGCCTATGCTGCTGTTCTCTATATTGATCCCCGGATGAGGATCTTCATCCATGGGCACAAGGTGCAGACCAAGAGACTCTCCTGTTGCCTGTATAAGCCCAGGTATGGGGCTGCCCATCATCTTAGCTTACTGTTTTCTTTGGGCTGAGGACAGGGCCTGGTCATAGTTCTTTAGGGCATTGTTGGAGTGATGCTAGACAAAAGGCTCAAACAGTGTTGACTGCAATCGGGCCTTTGAACTGTTCACGATTTATAGAAACTTCTGGCTCTTGAGGGAGGGTCAGAGGTGGACAAAGGACTGTGGAGATTAGCTGGTGAGGCTCATTGCATTTGAGTACTTTCTGTGACATGGACAGTGCTTTGCCTGGCACAGTCAGCTGTCTGAACCTCTTGGCTTCAGGGCCTTTTAGACACTACACAGCAAAGCAAAGGCCCTGGGTAATGGCTGAGGTTTGTTTATGCTGTGGGATTAATGTGAGGAGTGAGGTTGTGTAGTTATCAAACTGCATCGCAAGGCAAAGGTCAAGTAGAATGAGTTGAGTCTTTTTGCTGACATAAGCTTGGCTCTGACTTACCATGAAGGGCCAGGACAGTGCAGCTTGGGAGGAGGCAGGAAGTCAGGTTGCTTCCTGAGCAGCTTGGTTTGTGGCCCTGCCCCCTACAGTTTGGGCCCTTAGGTTGCCTTTTCCCCTGTTCAGGATGTACAAGTATACATCAAGCCGGTTCAAGACTCGGGCAGAACAGGAAGTTAAGAAAGCGGAGCACGTAGCTCGAATTGGTAACGTCACCCCTGTGTGTGTGTGTGGCGGGGAGAGGTTAGGCTTGGGGGTCACCTGAGAAATTGCCTTGTGGCCAAAGCAAGGTCCAGGAAAAAGCTCCACCTAGCACCCTGGGGCAGTTCCTCCTGCTTGCTCTGGCCAATCCTCTTAGTGGTTTTTCTCCCCAGACTCTTGCTCTTCCTCAGCCATTTGTAGGAACTTATCTAAAACAATGTCAACTGCTGGGCTTACCCAGAGTGAAGAATCCCATACTGTTCTCTGGCCAGTTTATTTGTGAAACTGGCTGTTATGACTCCAGGGCAAAAATCCCCCTTAGCCCCCCAATAAAAAAACGCTTGACCTATCCCAATACCTTTTAAAAAACATAGTGCCAATTTCCTTGTGTCCTCCTTGAGTTTCATTTTTGAACTGACTCTACAGTCTAAGCAGGGAGGTTGCTTACCTGCTCACCTGTTCCTTGCAGTGTACACATGCGCGCGTGCACACACACACACACACACACACACACACACACACTTCCTCTCTGTGTCCAGAAGGGACTGCGCTGTGGGATCCAAGAGGGATTGCTAAGACTTTGGAATGTTTGAGTTCCTTATCATGGTTTCTTGTGGGTTTCAGCTGAAGAGAAGGCCCGGGAGGCAGAGAGCAAGGCTCGAACATTAGAACTACGCTTAGGTGGAGACCTCACACGGGACTCCAGGGTAAGGATCCAGATCTGTACAGCTCTTCTCCAGCATTTCTGGCAGTAGGATCCCAGAAGTGGCCTATCTCACAGCACCAAGATAGTCATGAAACGTTTGCTCCATGAAAGATGGGATGTTTTGATGTTTCCCTAAACAGCATTGAACACAGTGTATGGCAAAATCTTGGCTAATTATTTCAGCATCCCAATAACCATATGAGGTAGGAATAGTTAGTATTTTCAGTTTATAGAAAGAAATTGGAAGTGGAAAGTATCACTTGTCCCAGGTCACACAGTGGTAAGGGTCAGAGCATTATGACACATACTTCCATAGACTGGCCAAGTGAAACACAGCTTTTGAGTTTGTCCCCATTTTCTGGAGAAAAGAAGTAAATTTCTAGGTGTTGTTTTTGCATCCATATGATTTAAAGTAATTTTTAGATATTTTGTAATATTCCCTGTTATGGCCCAGAGTACCTCCTACCCTCACTGGTTCTAACATTTGTTTCCAGGTGATGTTGAGGCAGGTTCAGAACACAGCCATTACTCTGCGTAGAGAAGCTGATGTCAAGAGGCGGATCAAGGATGCCAAGCAGAGGTGAGTGCCAAAGCTAGCCTTTGACCTTTTAAAATTAGGGAGCTTTTGTGCTGATTTTTTGACGAAGAGCTACAGAGGAATCCCTCTGTGAGTTTCCCATTCTGTCACAAAGGTTGCTTTGAGAAAGCCACTTAAGTTGTAATCCCAAACATTGGTAAAATGTCTAGTGTAGAATAGTTTTTTCCTAGCTTAGTCCCCTTCTTGAACTAGAAAAAGGCAGAGCACTGCTAATGCCTAGAATTGAACACCAAACCTTTCTCACTGGCACCTATCTATTTGTCTGTTTGTCTCTCCTCCTTTCTCTCTCTCTCCCCTTTTATCTCTCCTCCCCATTTCCTCCCTTCTTCTTCATTTAAAGACTATGTAAAATGCGGATTGCATAACATTTGTAAAATACAGAACATTAAAAAATTTTTGTGTGTGCGACTTTTTAAAAAAATATTTTGTTCATTATTTTTAGAGAGAAGGGCAGGGAGGGAGGAAGAAAAGGAGAGATGCATCAATGTATGGTTGCCTTTCCTCTGTCTCCGGCTACAGATCTGTCTGGAGACCTTGCTTGCAACCTTGTGCCCTGACTGGGAATCGAACTAGCGACCTTTGGGTTTGTAAGCTGGTGCCTATCCACTGAGCCACCATCCAGGGCTAAAAAATTTTTTTTTAACTTAGCTATACTTCTAGCACCTGGTGACAGCTACTCTTAATATTTTTTATCCCTGGTTACAATTGTGGAATAATACGATAGCTTGAGTTTTTGACCTTTTTCATCTAGAATGGGTGTTTGTCCTAGCTCATTAAAGTATCTCCCTGTCCTACTTCTATGTGTGAAGCCCCTCTGGACTCTGGGCCTTGAATTCCTGGCTTGCTTGTGGCCTCCTTGTCACAAGCATAGGTCTCAGGTTTCTTCCACTTGAGTAAGTCCATTGCTTATCCATCTTTTTTCAGTTTCCATGATTTTGTTGACATTTATCACATGATGGTTTCTTCTATCACATACATGTTCATTGTTGTGAATTTTTGCCTTTTCAAGATTATTGTCACATTTGTGGAGTAGGTATGCAAAAAATTTGTGTTTATTCACCATGTAACTCACAGATTTGCCGCAATATCGTAGTTTCTGTTTCATACCTAAATACAACTCTGTTTTGTTATCAAAGGCCAAAGTCATACGCCCTTAATCAGGGCTGCTTAGAGTCACTGCACAGTGTCTGTCTCTACCAAGTCTTAACAGGTTACACGTTGAATGAAAATATAAACCTTTTTGCCTAAACATGTCTCAAGTTGAAGCTTAACACATCTTAAACACCATGGTATTTGTGTGTTAGTGAATTGGTTTACTAGAATTTATCTTTTGTCTTTTCAGAGCTCTTAAAGAACCTAAGGAATTAAATTTTGTTTTTGGGGTCAACATCGAACACCGGGATTTAGACGGCATGTTCATCTACAACTGTAGCCGCCTGATCAAGATGTATGAGAAAGTGGGCCCACAACTGGAAGGGGGCATGTAAGTACTGCCCCAGGAAAGCTTCCCAGCCCAAGGTGGACGTTGGGAGGATTTCAGTCAGTGGGATGACAGAGCTGTGTCTTCTTTCTTCATGCAGGGCATGTGGTGGGGTTGTTGGAGTTGTTGATGTGCCCTACCTGGTCCTGGAACCTACACACAACAAGCAGGACTTTGCTGATGCCAAGGAGTACCGGCACCTGCTGCGGGCGATGGGGGAGCACCTGGCACAGTACTGGAAGGACATCGCCATTGGTAATGTCATTTCTCTTTACCTCCAGCCTTATGGTATTCTCACTTACCATCTGAGGTTGTGAAATTCAGAAGAGGGTGAGGCTGCCTCCTAATGAGATGTGTGGGTGTTTGCCTTCTAGCCCAGCGAGGAATCATCAAGTTCTGGGATGAGTTTGGCTATCTCTCTGCCAACTGGAACCAGCCCCCATCCAGTGATCTACGTTATAAACGCCGGAGAGCTATGGAAATCCCAATCACCATCCAGTGTGGTGAGTTGGTGTTTAGAACCTCTTCCTGATTCCTTCCTTCCCATTATAGTCCATGACCCTCTTTTCTCTGCATCCTGTGTTGGCCTTCTGATTGGACTGACATTCATGGACCTAAAGTCCCGCTAAGGCTACAAGTCTGTTGGTGACAGTCCTGGGAGCTCAGTCTTAGGTCTATGCTAAGTTTCATCTGTCCCTCTTGATTGAGGCAGAAAGTCATCTAGCCTGCCGGGCTTCAGTTCGTTTGGCACCACATTGTTTATAGTGTGAGTGATGACTGAGCCAGGTTTCCGCTGGAGGAGGGAGAGGGGCTGGGGGCATTAAGAGTCCACACTATAGGCCCTGGCTGGTGGCACAGTAGATAAGGCACCAGCCTGCGAACCCAAAGGTCGCTGGTTCAATTCCCAGCCAGGCCAGGTTGCAAGCCAGATCTCCAGCCAGGTGTAAAGCTGGAGGCAGGTGAAAGGCAATGATACATTGATATGTCTCTCCCTCTCAGCCTTTCTCTCTTCCCCTCTCTCTCTAAAGGTTGCAGGTTCGATTCCCCAGCCAGGGCACATAACCAGGTTGCAAGCCAGGTCTCCTGTCAGATCTGTGGCTGGAGGCAGGTGAAAAGCAACCATACATTGATATGTCTCTCCCTCTCTGCCTCTCTCCCTTCCCCTTTTTCTAAAAATAATGAAATAAAATCTTAAAAAAAAAAAAAAGAAGGCTGAGAATAATAAATAAATAAAAATAATAAATATGAGAGAGAGAGAGAGAGAGTGTCCACAGTATAAAGTTTCCATCCTTGCTGGTATAACTGCCCCTGAGAAGAATTACTGTTCTATAAAAAAGGCACAGTTGGAGCCAGAGGGAAGGTCTTTGCATGGAAAGCCAGGGGTATCTTTGCCTTGGGCCTAGTTGGGAGGAGCCTGACTGTGGATATTATTGGTAGGCATGGCTGACTTTGCGGGTGATTTCTGTGTCACAGATTTGTGTCTGAAGTGGCGGACTCTCCCCTTCCAGCTGAATTCTGTGGAAAAAGATTATCCTGACACCTGGGTTTGCTCCATGAACCCTGATCCTGAGCAGGACCGGTGAGTACTTTTTTCTCACAAGGAGATTGTGGGTATCTCCATCCTCCCACAATGTTTTTTCCACTGTTTGGGTAAATAACTTACTATGTTTTTGGAGGTCAGTGCTCACATCTTTACATCTGTCTTGCTGCACATAGTAAGTGTCCTAGAAATAAGAATGTTTGTGTCTTGCAGTGAGTATTAATTCCATGCACTTGGGAATTCTGAGATGGTTGCTCTGATGAGAGACAGCATGGGTTAGCTGAGGAGGAAGGACCCTGCCCTATCTGGACCCCTGTTTTGCCAAGGCCTCCTTAGCAGCTTCTCTGTACAGGTGTGAGGCTTCTGAGCAGAAGCAGAAGGTTCCCCTAGGGACATTCAAAAAGGACCTGAAGACACAGGAAGAGAAGCAGAAGCAGCTGACAGAGAAAATTCGTCAACAGCAGGAGAAGCTGGAAGCCCTGCAGGTGCGCAGTCATGGGCATGGGCAGAGCCAGGCTGTGTCAGTGGTCTATTCAGGATGGGACAGGGACTCTAGTGGTCCTCTTTTTCCCATAGGCTCAGTCTCTCCACTCACCTGTGAGTACCGCCAAAGCTTTCCAACTCCAGTATTCAGGCACACTGGTTCTCAAGGATGCCTCATTATTCCTTTTAAAAGATAGAGTATTTTGTTTATGTATTAAAATGTGGTCCAATTTATTAATGTTTGAAAATTCCAGAAAAATGAATATCCTACCTTAGTGGTAACCACTATTAACTACATATTATTCTAACTTTTCATGATTGCCTGCATACACATAAATATACACATATATATTTTATTAGAATTATGGGATTATGACGTGTCATATGGTAGCCACACATCTTTTTTATAGATAATGCATTTTTAGTACATAATTATTTTCTTTGGGAATAATTTTCTAAAATTTGAAAGACTATAAAGGTTTTGTAAAACTCTATGTCTTTTAAAAACTATTTCCAAATTACCCTTTAAAATATATATATATATATATTTTATATGTGTATATATATATATATATTTTTTTTTTTTTTTTTACCAGCAGTACATTTGTTTTTAAATGTTTCTACAAATTTGGCAGAGTCATATATTTTTAATTTCAATTTTTTTCATATTTCTAAAATTGGACAATTATTTGTGTGTCTTTTTATGTTTCTTTTAGAATTATTCTCCTATTTGTTTTTTACCCCTTGATTTTTCAGGGTGTTTTCTTTTTCTTTTTTTAAGATATATTTGTGGTGTCAACCCTTTATTGTATGTATTACAGAAGCTTTTTGCTTTCTGGGTTCTGTGTCTGTGCAGATGTTCTCACTAACTCAGGCATCTTACACATGCCTCCCTGTTTGCTGAATCCAAACTGTTCTTTCTTAGCCTTATTCATCAGGCCTTTGTACCTTTTGTGGTCTTTTTATGGGAATTTAGTCCAGTCTCTCAATTGCTGGATTAATCATATATAATTCTGCAGTTAGGTAATGGTTTAGTGTATGTGTATTTTTTTTCCCAGCGAGAATGGGAGGCTTGTAATAATAAAACTGTGGCCCAGGTTTTTATTTCTCCACTGTTCTAGACAGTGAGATCCAAAAAGAACTTGCCTGAATGTACAAAGATAGGCAAACAACCTCATCATCGTTTTCCCTGCAGAAAACCACACCCATCCGCTCCCAAGCTGACCTGAAGAAATTGCCTTTGGAAGTAACCACCAGACCTTCCACTGAGGTAATGCCCAGGGGTAGAAGGGTCTTTACCCTCAGGTGTCTCGTACTAGCATCAATGTTTTCACTCTCTGGACCTCTTTTAGGAGCCTGCACGTAGACCTCAACGTCCTCGGTCACCTCCTTTACCTGCTGTGATCAAGAATGCCCCAAGCAGACCCCCTTCCCTGCAAGCTCCCAGACCAACCAGCCAGCCCAGAAAGGCTTCTATCATCAGCAGCACCCCAAAGCCTCCTTCCCTGGTAGCCCGGGAGGAGGCCTGTACATCCAGGCTTCTCCAGGCACCCGAGGCACTCCGAAAGCCTGCTAACACTGCAGTTAAGACTGTACCTCGGCCCACCCCTCCAGTGCAGCCACTGTCACCATCTCTGCTGCCCAACTCCAAGAGCCTTCGGGAGGTCCCTGCCACTAGAGTCATCAGGACTCCAGTGGTCAAGAAGGCCGAGCCACCTAGTAAACTTCCCGTGGTGAGATGCTTTTCCTCCTCCAGCCTCCAGGTCATCCCCTGGTGTAAGAGTGGAATTGGGTAATGTTAAAGTTGCTCTGGGGGAGCCTGGGTGGGGATTACCTGCTCCTCCTGGGGAGAGAGGAGCCTAGATAGCTGAAAGGACTTGGTCAGGGGCACAGAGCAGTTTGGTTTTTTACCTAGGGATTTTTTCACTGCTTTGAGTTTTGGTTTGCCACCAACTTGAAATGTCTCTGCTGGCTTCTCATGCTGTGGACATAGGTTGGTGGTCTGGTGACAGGCAACCTTGCTGGGCTACAGTAGTGGTTGGTGTGTCTCAGGGAGGTCACAGCTGTCTGGGTAGGCAGGCCAAGTATGGAATGAACTAATAGGCTTCCCCTGTGACAGTTTTGAGCAAAGGTCCTCATGGGCTCAGGGGCCAGGAGACTGCTATGTATTGAGTAATGTCAGCGAGTGCTTAGCCCTGACATTAGCATACAAGCTTCTCTGTGAAGTTCCTTTTGTCCAGATGGAGTCTTCCTGCATCTCAAGGGCTGACGTGGCCCCTTAATATTCCTTCTCCTCTTGCTCTAGGTCCCACTTGGTAGGAAGCGAGCTCTTGAGGTCTCTGATGAGGAAGAAACCGAGGAAGAGGCTGAGAAGAGGAAGGAGAGGTCCAAACGGGGCAAAGTTGCTGTGAAGGAGGAAAAGAAGGACTTGAATGAGGTAGGTGGTCGAGGTGAAGTTCTCAGAGCCTCCTTCCCAGGCTTTCCACTCCCACCTTCAATCTGCTAGCTCTGTTTGTGCTCTGTGACATGAGCCTTCCAGAAGCCTGGTATACCGAAGGACTATCAGTCACAAAGATGACTGGAAGCATAGTGTTGGGTAAGATCTTGAGTGAGACTGACTGGCCTTTGGCTCTAGTCACAGGTCTGAGGTCATATTGGGGTAGATTAGGGAGGCCTGAGACTCCTTGCTTCCTGTGTCTGTCACATCTGCCACTTGTCTGCTACCTTATAGAAGGGTAGATTCCTAACATAGTGGTTTAAGTTGTAGCTGTCAGCAAGGCATGGTGATTTAAACTGCCATGATCTTTAATTTTGTACTCTGCATGAAGGTGACAGCTGATGACCCTGGGAAGCCAGTCATGCAAAAGTATGCTCTTTGAGGGCACTGGGGAATGCCTCTAACAGACTGTTTTCCGTGTAGCTCTCAGACAGTGCTGAGGAAGAAGACTCAGCCGA
This sequence comes from Noctilio leporinus, assembly GCA_004026585.1. Classification (NCBI taxonomy): domain Eukaryota; kingdom Metazoa; phylum Chordata; class Mammalia; order Chiroptera; family Noctilionidae; genus Noctilio; species Noctilio leporinus. The sequence goes on along the minus strand of PVIW01004622.1, from coordinate 60,659 downwards.
CCTCAAGAAGGCTCAGAAAGGTGAGTTCAGGAGGGTACCTGGTAGTCTTTTTGGGGAAGTGGGAAGGGGGTCATCTCAGCCGGCAGGTCAGCTTACCCCAAAAGCTTATGGAAGCCTTTCTGGCTGGGCTCCTGTGCTATAGTGGTTCCAAGTCTAATTCTAGGGAGAATTCTGTAGAAAGCACACCCTTGTATGTATTTTTAGCACTAATTCTTGGCATTCACCTCTGACAGTCACTCATCTTGCTACTGTTTAGAGCTCTTAGGACAGATTGGGAAGGAGACCAGGGTCACTGGGCTTCATGTCCCTGGCATAGTGCAGGCAAGCATGTAGGGTTTCTTGTCCTTGAGAACCCTGTGACGACCTTTTTTGATCTCAGTCCCTGACTGAGTGGAGGATTCTAGTCTAGTTTTCTGACTTGTACCCCATCTTCATTCTCAGATAAAGGACTGCATGTGGAGGTGCGTGTGAACAGGGAGTGGTACACAGGCCGTGTCACAGCTGTGGAAGTGGGCAAGCATGTGGTGCGGTGGAAGGTGAAGTTTGACTACGTGCCCACAGACACAACACCAAGAGACCGCTGGTAATGCCCCCTTTAAGAGGCTAGGTTGACAAGAGTTGACCAAGGCAGGGGGAGGCTGTATGCCGTTTTGGAAGCTTGGGATGCATGTGACAGAAGCCCTGTATCCTCTATAGGGTGGAAAAAGACAGCGAGGATGTGCGGCTGATGAAGCCCCCTTCCCCAGAGTATCAGAGCCCTGACACACAGCAGCAAGGTGGAGAGGAGGCTGAGTCCACGGTGGTCCAGCAGGCTGTGGTTGTGACAGACCCCTCCACTTCTGACTGCATCCGCATTGAGCCTGACACCACTGCCCCAAGCTCCAGCCATGAGACTATTGACCTGCTAGTCCAGATTCTCCGGTGCGTTTGTCATCTTGCTCTAGGGCCAGCAGTGGCTCTCTACCCCTCCATGCTGTTCTGATTTCTTATCCCTACCTTTTTGTTTCTTGTTTAGGAATTGTTTACGGTACTTCCTGCCTCCAAGTTTCCCTGTCTCTAAGAAGGAGCTGAGTGCTATGAATTCAGAGGAGCTGATAGCATTTCCTCTGGTGAGTCTGGTCTGACTTTTGATTTTGCACTCTGAGTTTCCCTCTTGGCGCTTGCTATGATTGCCAGCTCTCAGCTGTGTGCCTTCCAGCCAGCTTCCCGTTCTTTTCTTTTCTTTTTCTCTTAATTTTTTTAAAAAAAGATTTTATTATTTTTAGGAGGAGGGGAAGGGAGAGAGGCAGAGAGGGAGGGAAACATCAATGTATGGTTGCCTTTCACCTGCCTCCAGCTACAGACCTGGCTGGAGACCTGGCTTGCAACCTGGTTATGTGCCTTGGCTGGGAAATCAAACCAGTGACCTTTGGGTTCACAGGCCAGGCGCCTTGTCCACTGTGTCACCAGCCAGGGCCCAGCTTCCCTTTCTTATAACGAGAGAATGGAAAAAGAAATGGCTTAGGGGGACATGGCCCTGGTGGGATGAGACCCTGGACCTAAGTCTTCACTTAGGGATAGTAGTAGGCCTGGTATGATATTTTATAATAAATACATCTTTTTTCCTACACCCCAGGCAACAGTGAAGAATATAGGCTCAAAGTGCTTAAAACTTAACTCTCAGAGGGATATAGAGAGAAGCTCATGATGTGTGGAGCACTGAGAATTATTTAACTCGGCAAGTGCTGATGTATGTGGCAACTTCCCTGAGCAGGCCCTGTCCTGCTCGAAGGGGCCTGAGAATCAGTAGAGACTAAATTTTTACCAGGTAGCTGGACATGAGGTAGAGAGCAGTAAGTGCTATGGAAGTGGGCAGCCTGGGAGGGGAGGAGAGAGTGGCAGGGGGACTTTTGTGAATAAAGACTCAGAGGAATGAAAGGGCATGTGAGGGGAGGTTAAGACAGCAGATAGGGGATGAATATTTAGGAAAGAAGGGGGCCAGAGAGCCAGGATATGATTCACTTTGAATCACCAGCCTTTTTTTTTTTTTTAATTTTATTGTTGTTGTATTACATCCATCCCCTTTTTGCTCCCCTCTGTCTCCCTCCCCACCCACCCATTCCCCCCAAAGTCAATCCCACCTGTGGTCCATGTCCATGGTTCCCCCATACTAGGTTCTTGTCTAAGCTGCTCCCCTTTCTTGCCTCTGCCTCCCCCCTCCCCCCAACCTCTTTCCCCCTGACCACTGAAGGCCTATTCCTTGTATTCATATACTTGGTTCTGTTTTGCTTGTTGTTAGTTTTGCTCATTATTGTCCTGTAATGGGTGAGATGATATGATATTTGTCCTTCACTGACTGGCTTATTTCACTAAGCATAATACTCTCCAGTTCCATCCATGTTGTTGCAAAGGGTACAAGTTCCTTCTTTCTTTCTGCTATATAGAATTCCATTGTGTAAATGTACCAACGTTTTTTGATCCAATTATCCACTGATGGGCACTTAGGCTGTTTCCAGCACTTGGCTATTGTAAATAGTGCTGCTATGAACATAGGTGTACATAGGTTCTTATGAATTGGTGTTTCAGGGTTCTTTGGGTATAGTCCAAGTAGTGGAATTGCTGGCTCAAAAGGCAGTTCCATTTTTAGTTTTTTAAGGAAACCCCATACTGTTTTCCACAGTGGCTGCACCAGCCTCCATTCCCACCAACAGTGTATGAGGATTCCCTTTGCCCCGCATCCTTGCCAACACTTGTTGTTTGTTGATTTGCTGATGATTGCCATTCTGACAGGTGTGAGGTGGTATCTTTTTGTGGTTTTAATCTGCATCTCTCTGATGACTAGTGATGTTGAGCATTCTTTCATATGCCTCCAGGCCCTTTGTGTATCTTCCTCAGTGAGTTGTCTGTTCAGGTCCTTTGCCCATTTTTTAATTGGGCTGTCTGTCTCCCTGGTGTTGAGTTGCATTAGTTCTTCATATATTTTGGAGATCAGACCCTTGTCTGAGTTATCATTGGCAATTATGTTTTCCCATACAGTTGGTTCCCTTTGAATTTTGCTGATATTTTCTTTAGCTGAACAGAAACTTTTCAATTTGATATAGTCCCATTTGTTGATTCGTTCTTTTATTTCCTTTGTCCTTGGTGAAGTATCAGTAAACATACTTTTGTGTAGGATATCCAAAAGTTTACTGCCTATATTTTTCTCCAGGACCTTTATGGTGGCACTGCTTATGGTTAAATCCTTTATCCATCTTGAGTTTGAATCACCAGTCTTAAGCACAGTGGCTTAACACTGTATGAAATGGGAGTGCCAGCAAAATGTTTGAGCTAGTGGAACTGTCGACCTCAACCATGTCTAGGGCAGGGGTCAACAGACTTTCTGTAGAGGGCCAATTAGCAAATATTTTCACCTTTTTAAGCTACATAGTTTCTGGCAACTATGCATCTCCTCCATTAGAAACAGGAGCTACCCAGTGGTAGGTAGCTCATACATTTTCCTAGAAATAAATAAATGCTAGAGTTGGTAAGACTGTATTGGTCACTCAGGATCTGCTGGTTGTGAGTTTATTAAAATGACCTTATATTTCTCATTGGTGATTTATGAGTAAATCATGATGTTATAAACTTAGAAAAGAGGAACAGATACTACCTAAATAATATTTTACACTAAGATTCCATTAACATTTCATATGAAACAAGTTTGAAAAGCCTCATGTCTACAGAAACTGCTAGTGACTACCCCACCCCTTGGAAGTTTCAGGGACTCAGGGAAGACAGTGGAAATTGATGCTGTATAAATGGCTTAAATCTAGAGCTATCTGCTGTTGATAGTTGCTTGTTAAATATCAGTAGAAGAGAACTTTTGGTTCTGACATTGTGGAGTATGACTTGGAAGTGGGTTGCTAAAAGGGCTTTTGTGAAGTTAATAAGGTATGACTGAGGTGAGAGAATGACTTATCCTTTTCATACCACCTGGAATAGTAAGAATCATCTCTTACATTTACTCACAACTTGGTATCAGCCAAAGCACTTTGCTGAATGCTTCACAGGTGTGATCCTATGTCTATTCTCATGGCAACCCCATAAGATGGGCATCAAAGTCTTTCTACTCTGGAGCTAGAAACAGCTTGCCTCTGGTGTTTGACACCTCTTCAGGTTCAGAATCCTTGTGCTGAGCCAGTTGGGAGAACCAGTGCTCATTTATAGGGACTCTGGGGACTCCTGTGAGCTCATGCACCCACCCTCTGGCTTCCATCCTGACAGAAAGAGTACTTCAGGCAGTATGAAGTGGGACTCCAGAATCTGTGCCATTCCTACCAGAGTCGTGCAGACTCGCGGGCCAAGGCCTCTGAGGAAAGCCTGCGTGCCTCTGAGAAAAAGCTCCGTGAAACAGAGGAGAAGCTGCAGAAACTAAGGACCAACATCGTGGCGCTCCTGCAAAAGGTGCAGGAGGTGAGCCAGGCAGCCCTCTCATTGCAGCTGGACCACCTGGTCTCTTAAGGGAGGGGGGCTTGGGCACCTCTTGCTCCCTTCTCCTCACTCACAGGAATCTGTGGTTTCAATCCTGGCTGCACAGCGTCCTGACCAGGCGGGCTGGAGGTGGTGCGGCTGCCTGGGCCTCATCCCAGCCAGACCCACGGTATCAGACTTTTGCCCTTGTTTTAGACATGTTGATGTACAACCTGGTTTGAGAATCCTCCAAGCCATAAAATAGGAAGTTCTCATTTTTCCAGATGACGCCCAGATGGGATTGGGTGGCCCCAAAGTGGGGAGGCCCTGTAAGGTCTCAATCCTTCCTCCAGGCAGTAAACACCGAGGGCCTGCTCTGTGCTTCTCCTGTGGATACTCAGTGAGCCAGACAGGCGAGAGGTGGTTCCTGCTCCCACAGCTCGACACTCAAGTGGCAGAGATAGAATTATTAATGGCAGGAAGAGCCATGTAGTAGATAGAATGAGAGACTGGAAGAGAGGAGGCCACTTTACTAGGATGCTCATGGTGGTTTCCCTGAGGAGATATTTGAGCTGAGAGTGGAACCAGTCATGCAAGAGTGAGTGTGAGGGCTTTTGGCAGAGAGAAGAGCATGAGTCTAGACCTAAGGCAGAGGGTGATGGGGCCTTTATGAGGTGGGAAATCCCTGGAGGGGTGTGGCATCATTCAGTTTACAATCTAAGACACTTACTCTGGTTGGTTGTAGGAGGGCCTGGAGGGGGCAGAGGTTAGAACCCGGGACTCCAGGGAGGTTCCCACATTTGTCTGGGTGAGAGATTCTGGTGGCCTTAACCTTGGATGGTGATAGTGAGGAGGGTGGGAAGTGGACAGATCTGTAATATCTGAGGGAAAGGGGGAAAACAAGGGTGATTCTTGTTGTCTTGAGCTTGTGGGTGGAGGGAAGGTGGTGACCTGTACTGAGATGGGAACAACTTGGGATAGGGGTGGTCTAACTGTGCTGTTTTGGATGTATTGAGTCAGAAACCTGCAACACATCTAAGGCAACTTGGAACTTAGGGTAGAGTCAGGGCAGAGGCAAAAAATCTGGGCATCATCTGTGCACAGGGGATTTAGGGGATTGGACTAGGAGGGGGTATGATCTAGAGAGGACAGGGCTAATAGCTGGGTTTGGGAAGGAGTGGAGGGAGAGAAAGGTATTCTGGGCTTAGGCCCCACAGACTGCAAGAAGGGTGGGAAGGCAGGCCTCCCACCACCTTATGGTCCCCAGCTGACTGCACTGCTCTATTTCAGGACATTGACATCAATACCGATGATGAGCTGGATGCCTACATCGAGGACCTGATCACCAAGGGGGACTAAGGGGCTCAGAGCCAGAGATCAGCTTTCCTGCGCCTCAAGACAGAGCTCCTGGGTGGTGGTGGGGTCTGTTTCGTTAATGAGTTGGTGGACTTACCTTTTTTGGCTCACGTGGGACATTTGTGCTTTTGGAGGGAAAAATACTCTGATTCTTTGAATCTTCCTCCCTAAGTTTATAAATATTTATTTTTTAAAAGAAACAAGATACTGTGCCTACTGTGAGACTATACTTTTTCTTTGTGACCCTGGGGCAAAGGACAGAGAACCAGAATATCAAGCTTAAACTGCTTCTCTCTGCTCCTGGATCCTCAAGATGGGACAAGTCCAGCACATCCAGAAGTTGGAGGGGCCCTCGGGGTGGGGCCGGTTTCTCTCCTAGAAGATGAATAATGTTGGGATCTGAGGGGTAGGGGAGGGAGTGGATCCTCTCTCCCTCACCCTGGGGTAATACTCCCCTAGGGGTTCTGAGCCAGGGGACACCCAGAGGGGCTGTGGGTCAGGAGGAGGCTTGGCACTGAGTAGCTCCTATCTCAGGTCAGGGGCTTTAAACAGCTTAGAGAAGAAAGATCTTCTCTTCAGCCTCACCATCCACCACTCAGATTCCCATTGCTGGAGTGATTTCCTCAGTTAAACATTGACATAAGGTTTCCTGCCTCAGTAACTTGAGGTTGAGGAGTAGATGTATCTAACACTGATCAGACTATTGATCTGGGTATTAACACCAAATGTTTGAATTGCAAAAGATTTATTTTAGGAAAGGGCATTATGTGTGAAAGAGCCCCTGGTACTGATACGGCAGTGGCATCTGTCTATGGTATGGCAGAGTCAAGAAGGCCTGTTGCTTTTTCTTTCATTGCTTCATCTCTACCTGGCACCACCATGCCCAGTCAAGTTTCCTGCTATCGGGCAGACAGAAGGGAGCCTCTGAAGCACCAGCAGGCACAAGAGGTGGGTCCCAGGCTCTGCAGACATATACCACACCTTTTTTTTTTCCTGTCCAGTCACAGCCTCATACAGCTGTGTCCCTCAAGCAACTTCTCAGGGTCAAATACAAAGGCACGAGTTGCTTTAATAGCTATTGGAAAAGCTCTGGTGTGATTTCTCCAACTCTCTTATTTCCTCTTTTATTTTGGAGACTTTGGGTTTTCTGAAGGCCTTAGACTACCGGCCTGTGATTCAGACCAGCATCTACCCACCACCTCATATCAGTAGTGGTCCACATGCTGCCCTATGAGGTCTGCATAAGACTAGGAAGCACTGGTGAGGGAAGCAGGCCACACTGGAATCGGGAGCATTTATCTACCTTGTCCACATGGGTTGAGGCGCCTACGGCATGTGGGTTTCAGACTTCCCCAAGCCACATCCCTGGGGAGGGGGTTGTCTGGGGAAACGCTATGGAGAGACACCCTGGCTTTTTCCTCTGGAAGGTTAAGTGTCTTGAGCTGGTGATTCCTCCCGTGTCCAGCTCTCTCTCCATCCAGGCAGCATATGGTCTATTTTTGTTCCCAAAACTTTTTTTTTTTAATATTTTAAAAATTATTTTCAAAGAGAGTGGGAAGGGAGAGGAGGAGAGACATCAATGTGTGGTTGCCTTTCACCTGCCTCCAGCTATGGACCTGGCTGGAGACCTGGCTTGTAACCTGGTTATGTGTCCTGGCTGGGAATCGAACCAGCAACCTTTGGGTTTACAGGCTGGCCTTTATCCACTGAGCCACCAGCCAGGGCCCCAAACCTATTTTAATCTAAAAGGAAGTTGGTTCTGTATTTTTACCAGAGGGTATTACTCAAGTCTTTCAATTTACACACCCGTAATCAAAATACAATACTATAAACTTTTACTGGTGAGGCTCCTGAACTCCATCTGTTTTCTTAGTAAAGTCCAGCATCTTCCTCTTCTTCATTCTTTCCACCATAATAGCTTTAAATTATCTTCAGATTCTTTATCTCTAACATCTTCATTGTTTTCTCTCATCATCCTCAGCTCCCAAAGAAACTGAAATACTCATTTTTTTTTTTAATGTTTTACCTTCAACTTCTGGATATGCCTACTGTGCTGACTGCACCGTTTCCCAGGAGGGCTCCTGCCATTCATGGTGGAAAGATGAAATGCAGGGGTCCCTCCCTTTGTCTTGGGATAGTTGATCTGCTTGGGAGGAGGAAGGTCCTTACCTAGTTCAAGGCAGCAAACAGGTGAATGAGTATAGCAACCTTTGTTAAAGAGTGGGAGGTCTGTAGGTGTTTCTTTAGTCTTTTTTTTTTTTTTTTTTTTTTTTTAGTGACATGTATAAAATTCTAACCGTACAAAAGGCTGGATTATGAAAAGCAAAATTTCCTTCTACCCTGATCCCCATCTTCTCCCTGGAGACAGTCTCTGTCCTGAGCACAGAAATATACACCCCTTCTGTTCTGTTTCCCACTTAGTGTATCTTGAAACTTTTTTCAGAATAGCCCATATGGGTCTGTGTTATTCTGAACCACCACATAGCACTTCAGTGACTTGGATATACTATCATTTAACAGTCCCCTATTTATAAACATTTCAATTTTTAACATTTATGAAAAATGCCATTCTGAATGTGTGTGTGTATGTGTATTCATTAACTCATCTTTCTGTATATAGGGTAAGTTTCAAAGAGAAATGGCTGTCAGATGATGGATGTTTTAAAAATTCTAACATGCATTCCAGAAAATACTTCCAATTTCAACTCCTACTAACAATGTATTTTCCCCACCCATTTGCCAGCATGCAGGCTCCTCTACTCTTTACTAATCTGAAGGGTGAAAAGTGATGGATTTTTGAATTTGTTAGAATTAAGTGAGATGGAGCATCTTCATTGGCCAATTGTTTTCTCTTCTGGTTGGGCTGTAATTCTGAACCTTGGTTAGGGGCTCTACAAAATAGTTTACATTAGATGAAAAACGGGGGGTGGGGGGGCAAATAACCTTAGAAAAATGTCCACGTTATATGACAGCACACTTCCCCCCACCTCTTCCCGCCCAGATCAGGGGTAGGGCTTTACATGTTTGTTTACCAAAGGAAGGCTAAGAAGAAAAACTCTGGTTCTTTATATCCATCTGAATGACAATGCTTTCTGGCTCCTCTTGGGTGAGTTCTTGAAGTCTACATGACTCATCAAACCTGTGGTTCAAGCAATGTTGGCCAAGAGTTCACAGCTGTAGGACCCATAAGTGTTTAAGAATGACGAAGTTCAAACTTGCCATTTATAAAGAATACAAGGTTTGGCCTAATGGGTGGTGCCTCCATGGCTACTTCTCCCTCTTGGAAGGTGGTTCTGCAACTGGGCCAGTTAAGGGATCTGTTGGCAATCACCAAGGTGCCTGAATCCCTCAGGATTCCACTGGATGTTTTGCCTTTGTTGGAAATGGAATATTTGAGGCTTCGTTTCAAACTGAGAGGTGACATTGCTTTTAGTTCCATGAGCAGTTTTAAAGCCAGCTAGGTCACAGGAGGCAAAGGTCCAAAAGAACATGCTTTCTCCACTTGGTTTCTAAAGTTTCAGACCTTCTTCTACCCATTCTTAGCACTGCTGAGGCAGTCTCTAGTAAGCACAATAGACTGGACAGATGAAGAGCCTGGCAAGGAACATCCTGTTTAACAATAAGGCCAAATGTTGATAGGCCTGATTTTTAAATTTTAAAGATATTTTTATATCAAGGGGAAAGGTGGGGAGAGAAACATCAATGTGTGGTTCCCTCTCATGCACCCCCCTCCCCCCCAACCAGGTATCTGGCCCACAACCCAGGCATATGCCCTGACTGGGGATTAAACTGGCAACCTTTTGGTTCACAGGCCAGTGCTCAATCCACTGAGCCACACCAACCAGGGCAATTCTAAACTTTTTACTGTATTTTTTCATTACCATTTATCCCTCCTATATCCTTTTCCACCTCTCCCCACCCCTTCCTGGCCAAGACTGTTTTTCAGTCTGGCTACTTTCATCTGGTAACTTGGAACATACCAGGCCCAACTAGGGCTCCTCATAGGTCCTACAGAACCTTCCGTTTGAACTCCCAAGGTTTCAGACAAATCAGTGCCCACCCTGGTTCCCCATTACTACTATAAATGAGTCAGATGATAGATTTCCCAGCTTATTTAGACACAGGGCTAGTTCTCAACCTGAAATTTATCCAGAGTTCCACATAAACTACCAATCATCTGGAGTTGGTGTGATTGAAGTTGGAATGGTGGCTCAAAGCCCCTTGCTGCCCTACTACCCTCTTTGTATCCAAGATTCACTGGTCTCCATCTGCTACCTGTAGGTCTTATGCTGCTTCCTCAGCCCCATAGCTAGCCTCATGGCCTTTAAAAAAAAAATCCTCACCCGAGGATATCTTTATTGATTTGAGAGAGAGGAAGGGGGAGACAGAAACATCGGCTGATTTCCTCCCAATACATGCCCCAACCAGGGACCAACCCCTCACTCAACTTTTTGGCATATGGGACACCACTCCCAACAACTGAACCACCCAACCAGGGCCGTCCTTATGGCCTTTTAATCATTTGGCCAGTTTCAATGTCCCCAAAGGGTGAGGAGGGTGCCGATTTTTCTAGTTGCCTCTGAGCGTCCTCCACAGGGTGCCTATGCTACTAAGAGGCCCTGGCCTGCTCAGCAGCTGCTGGACAAGGCCTGGAAAATAAGGAGACACTACCATTGGGGCAAACTGGGACCAATGAGAAGGGAAGGATCTGAAGGACACACCCCCTCCTTTCTTGTGCACTCGCTTAGGTGCTTCCCTGGGATTCTTTGGAATCGTTTCCTGCCTGGAAAACTGCAGCCTTCTTGGGAAGCTGTGGCCAGCCTTAACCCACCACTTAGATTTTGTCCCTACTTCCCCACTACTATTTTCCTCTATTGAAGCTCTGGACTCCCACTTCCCTCCCCAGTGCCCCAGCGGGAATCGGTTACTAGCTGGGTTTGGAGTGCTGCGGTCGGTCGGAGGCCAACCGTATTTGTCAGAAGGAAGAGCTCCTCGTGTTAAATTAACTATCTACACCAGGATCCTGAGGAATGGCTTCAGCTTCTCATCGGGCCCATAGGCACGGCCAGGACCCAGCCATTTCTCCAGAAGGTTTTTTGGGTATCCAATGCTCAGTCATACGGAGTGCCGGCCTTCTCCCAGACCCCCAATGCTTGTGGCCTCCAGGGAGTGGCACCTACACCCTTTCAGACCCTCAAGGCGGGTGCACAACAGCACCTGTGCAACGTGCCTGCTCACGTGCAGCTGCTTCTTGCTGCGTGTGCCTTGGAAGCAACACGAGCTCACCCACGTGGAAGCAACGTGAGTCCCCCGCCCTTGGCCCTTGTTTGGTGGGCCGGCGTCCATGCCCCAGCCGGGTGCTGGGGTAGCGGAGTGGCCAGACTTAGTGTGCTACTAGACAACAGGCCCTGACGTCGGGTGCCAGCGCCCCACTGAGTATGACTTGATCTCTAGGACTTGGGGACAAGTGGCCGTGGGGGTCTCCTCACATCCCAGGGCAAGTGAAAGGCCTTGCAGACCCACCCAATGACCGACTCACACCCCAAGCAGAAAAATGGCTATTTTTTCTCTCTCCCGTCTCGAGCACAGATGGAACTTTACCTGGGTTGTTTTCCGATTTATTTTTTTTTTTTTTTGGCCACTACAGGAAAGATTTTAAAAAGATGTCCTTAAGGTGTGGTGCTTTTATAGCTGCCGGATAGAAGACCTGGAAAGGAAGCTGCATGCTTTGCGTTTTAAAAGTGCCATCTCCAGGTAACTTTCCTTGAAGGTCCAGCCTGCTCCTAGCCTGTTGACCCCTCTCTCTGCACTTGAGGCTTCTTTGTTTCACAACTTCGGCTCCTTTTCTACAGTTTGCTGGTGGCTTGGTTTACGGTGTTTTTTGAAAGATAAAACATTTTTAGGTCTTGGCAGTTTCGTATGGTGATTTAGAATATCCTAGGCCTGCCCCCACTCCCACCCCGCCTGCTGTAACGTACACTTACATTTTGTTTGTGTTTTAAAAGTTGTGTCAACCTCTACTCCCTGTGAAATATATTTCAGTATAAGTGGGTGAAGCAGGAACGAAGCTTTGTGTTTTTGTTTGCGCAGATGGAAATTCACTACCTTGGTCATTATATTTCACTCTTAGTTGATTTTGGATCTGTTAGACATGCCAATAGAGAGATATCCTGTTATTAGTTGGATGGGCAATTCCAATGTGAGGAGATTCTGCCTGAAACTAAAATACTGGGCATCATAAGTATCTAGATGGGTCAATCCCCCTCTTTTTCTTTTTAAAATACTTTTCCAGGATATTCTTAGAATGTGTTCTTCCACATGAAATTTAAAATCACTTTATTTAATTCTCTCCCATTTTTGCCCTAACCAAAAATCCTGTTGGGAGTTAAATCATTAAATTTAGGTGTAAGTTTTGGGAGACTTGACGTTTTTATGATTCTAAAGCTCTCCAGGCAAGGGAAAAAAATATGGATTCCATTTTTTAGACTTCTTTTAGGTTCTCCAAAAAGATTTTATAATTTTTTTTAATTTTTCTTTTTTTGAATTTTAAGATTTTATTTCATTATTTTTTAGAAAGAGGGGAAGGGAGAGAAGCAGAGGGAGAGAAACATCAATGTATGGTTGCTTTTCACCTGCCTCCAGCCACAGACATGACTGAAGACCTGGTTTGCAACCTGATTATGGGCCCTGGCTGGGGAATCGAACCTGCGACCTTTGGGTTCGCAGGCCGGCGCCTTGTCCACTGTGCTACCAGCCAGGTTATAATTTTTTTATATGGGTTCAATAACTTGTTAAATTTATTTCTAGTATTTTATGGTTTGTTGTGAATGGGATTTTTCCCACCTCTATTCCTGATTGTTAGTATAGAGAAAAACTAATGATTTAAAATAACCTTTTTTTATCTTATGAACCCTGATAGTTTAAAAATAAACCTGTTTTATAGGTGCAATCTGCTGATTTGCCAGTATACCAATTTAATTGCTGATTTGCTTTAGCTAGAGCTCTGTAACAATGTTGAATAATTATTCCTGTCTTGTTTTTGATGTGGATGAAAATCACCATAACAGTTGAGCAGGGTGTCAGCTGTTGGTTTTGGCAAATGGCCTTTAAAAGTATGGAGGTAGTTTCCTTTTTTTTTTTAATGTATTTTTTGTTTTTCAATTACAGTTGACATTATATTAGTTTCATGTGTACAGCATACTGGTTAGACATTTATATTTATATAATTTATGAAGTGATACCCCCATGGCACTGTACACAGTTATTAATTATTAACTATATTACTTATGCCATACTTGACATCTCTGTCACTGTTTTATAACTACAATTTATACTTTTTAATCCCTTAACCTTTTTCACTCAGTTCCCCCAACCCTCCTCTCATCTGGTAACACACAAGGGTTCCCTTTTCTCCTCATTATCACCAACACTTGTTCTTTGTGGATTTATTGATAACCATTGTGACAGGTGTAAGGTGTTATCTCATTTGGTTTTAATTTGCATTTCTCTGATTAGTGATTTTAAGCATCTTTTTATAGGCCTATTGGTTGTCTGTATGTCCCCTTGGAGAGATGTCCGTTAAGGCCCGCTCCTAATTTTTTAATTGGATTGTTTTTGTTTGTTTTGCTTCTTGATGTTAAGTTGTATGAATTCTTTGTACATTTTAGATATTAACCCCTCATCTGGTTTATCATTAATGAATATCTTTATTGGATTGTTTTTGTTTGTTTTGCTTCTTGATGTTAAGTTGTATGAATTCTTTGTACATTTTAGATATTAACCCCTCATCTGGTTTATCATTAATGAATATCTTCTCCCATTCAATAGGTTTTTTGTTTTGTTGCTGGTTTTTATTGCTGTGGAAAAACTTGTTAGTTTGATGTAGCCCATTTATTTATGGTTTACAGTATAACATGTAAGTCTTTAATCCAGCTTGAGTTTATTCTTTTATCTGGTGTAAGAAGGTGATCTGTCTGGTTTTGTTTTTTGCATATTCTGTCGAGTTTTCCCGACACCATTATTGAATAGACTTATCTTTACATCATTGTATATTCTTGCCTCCTTTATCATAGATTAACTGACCAAATGGGCATGAATTTATTTCTGAGCTCTCTGTGCTGTTAATCTGTGTATCTGTTTTTATGTCAGTACCATGCCATTTTAATTATAGCTTTGCAGTATAGTTTGATATCAAGTAGTGTGATCTCTCTGGCTTTGTTCATCTTTTTCAGGGTTGCTTTGGCTTTTTGGGGTCTCTTGTGCTTCAATATAAATTTGTGAATTATTCTAGTTCTGTGAAAAATGCCATTGGTATTTTGACAGAAATTGCATTTAATCTATAGATTGCTTTGGGTAATATGGGCATTTTTTTTTTTTAATTTTATTGTTATTGTATTACATCCATCCCCTTTTTACTCCCCTCTGTCCCCCTCCCAATATGGGCATTTTAATGTTAATTTTTCCTACTTGTGAACATGGTATATGCTTCCATTTATTCATATCTTTGATTTGTTTCTTTAATGTCCTATAATTTTCTGTGTACAGGTTTTTTACCTCAGTTAAATTTGTTTCTAGATATTTTACTTACTTTTTGATGCAATTGTCAATGGGATTGTTAATTTCTTTTTCTGATAGTTCATTATTGGTGTAAAAAAAATGCAGCTGGTTTCTTATTTATTTTGTATCCTGCCACATTGATAAATAGTATTTTTATGGAACCTTTAGGGTTCTCTAGCATGTTAACTGCAAATAATGAGCTTTATTTTTTCCTTTCCAATTTGGATACGTTTTCTTTTTCATATCCGATGTGGCTAGGATGTCCTTTAAAAAATGAAATAAAACACCTGGGGCCTCTGGATCTGAGCCATGACTGCTAGTCCTATCCAAATCTGTTGCCAGGAAGGCACCAGTGACACCGAATGAAATGTGATTGTGCCCCGCTGGAGACTATTGTTAACCTTAAACAATAAAGATTATCAGCAAATGAGTTTATTTGGGAAGAGCAGAGATTACAATTCAGGACAAGCAAACTATGGGGAACCATAAGCAAGTGCAGAGAACAAAGAAGAAGAACACACTTATAGGGGAAGGGAAGAAATTGGGAGAGGCAGCTTTGATAAAAGGTCATTGGAGGAGAGGGAGGGTTAAGGTTGTGGTGGCTTCTAAGTGAGTGAGTTGTTGCTGGGCGAGGAGAGAACCTTCTTTTTGCTGGGATAGGTAAAGTAAGCTGCTTTGTGGTGGGGTATGTAGAAAAAGCTTTGACAACTGGTATGTGTCCGAGAACCTTCCCTTCATGACTTCCCCACTCTGGAATGAGATTTTCCTTTATTTTTACGTTGTCAAATGCCTTTTTTAGCATCTATCAAAACAACCATATGGGGTTTTTCTCCTTTAAGCTGCTGTTTTAACAATTACTGTAATTAGACATTGAGTAGCTACAAAAGAATACTGTATTTATAAGCTATTTATAAGGTAAGAAGAAGATACAATATATTGTTGTTTTTCTTTTCTTTTTAAAGCCTTATTACTACTTTATAAACCTTTATGTTCCTTTTCTGGATCCTGCCCCCTTTTCTCTCTGCTTAATGGCAATCACTGCCCTGAATTATGTGTGTGTTTTTGCTTTTTTTTTTTCTCTTTTTATAATTTGTATATACTTGGTTTGTACTCTTAAATGGTTTTCTTTTGTCTGTTTTTAAACTTCTGGACATCATGTTTTATTTACTATTTTGAAATTTGCTTTTCCTTTTCAATATTATATTCCAGAAATTCATCCAAGTTGTTGGATGTAGCTGTAATATACTCATCTTCACTGTTGTGTTCTATCACTGCTGAACACTCACGGTACAGTAATGAAAACAAGTAAATTATACCTACGGTTAAACATAACTGCAATGTTTTATCCAACCCCAGTGACTGGCATTGGGTTTTTTCTAGTTTTTTGCTATCACATAACATCTGTGGATCATCTTGTCTCTCTTCTGTTGCGTGCCTGCAGGCTATAATCCTTGGAGTAGAATTGTTGAATCATAGATCATGCTCATTTCAACTTTACTAGCTAATGTTTTCAGAAGCAGTTGTATCAATTTACATGCTCATTGGCACAAAGTGTATCCTTTCTCTACTTCCTCACCCTACACTTGGTATTGCTAGACCAGATGTTTTTTGTCTGATTGGTGTGTAGTGGTATTTCATTGTTTTTTTATTGTTTAATTTGCATTTCCCTGATTTCTAATGTGGTTGAGCACTTCTTAACATATATTGACTAATTTAGGTATCTTCTTTGATAAAGGGTTTGCTCGGAACTTTTGCCCATTTTTAGTTTTTGGCTTTTTTTTTTAGTATATTTTGGATTCCAGTTCTTTATAAGTTATTTGTGTTGCATATTTATTTCAGTCTTTGTATACTGTATAGGGGGGAAAGGAGGGAGAAGGAAAGGGAGGAAGACATTGATGTTCAGGAGAAACTGATTGGTTGCCTCTCACACGCTCCCAACAGGTGACCTGACTCACAACCCAGGCATGTGCCCTGATAAGGAATCGAACCAGGGAGCCTTTGGTTTGCAGGCCAGCACTCAATCCCCTGAGCCACACCTGCCAAGACTGGCATACTGTTTTTTACCCTTTTTTTTTTTTTAAGATTTTATTATATTTAGAGAGAGGGGAAGGGAGGGAGGCAGAGAGGGAGAGAGACATCAATGTATGGTTGCCTTTTCACCTGCCTCCCGCTATAGACCTGGCTGGAGACCTGGCTTGAGACCTGGCTTGCAAGCTGTTTATGGGCCCTGGCTGGGAATCGAACCAGTGACCTTTGGGTTTGCAGGCCAGTTTTTGTAGTCTTTTGATGAGGAGGAGTTCTTCATTTTAATATAGGCTAATTAAATTTTTTCTCAAAGAAGAGGAACACTTTTATCGGGGAAGGAAGGAAATAGAAATAGGCAATGTTTGCATTTCTTGTAATGTTTAAGAAATGCTTCCCTGGAAGTGGAAAACCCAACTTGGAATCTCAAGAAGCTGAGATCGACTAAAGTATTCCCCCTACCATTGGACAAAAGTGAGGCCCAGAGCAAATCTTTTCCCCTTTCTGTCTATGTAGTAATTAAGTGTGAACTTGGAGCCATTTGTACAATCAGTACTAAAGGAGAAGAGACCAAATTGGTGAGGGGTCCAAAGGGGCAGAGGTGTCTCAGCAGCACTGAGAGCAGGGCTTTTGCAGCCAGTCCTTTTTAGGCTGCAGAGACCTGTGGTCTTTTATCAGGCACCTGGTCTGTTTGTACCTTAAGTAAGCCAGTTATCAAAGCACAGGTGATCTCTTTGGGCCCTTTTATCCCCCAAATTATGTAGCCAATTTCCTGAAAAACCCAACTCTTAAGAGGGCTGAGAAGAGTTAAGGTACAGCCCCAGAGCGCTTACAGCAGCTCCAAGGCAGACACTGTGGAAGAGGGGCAGCGGCAGGAGCAGAGGCCCCTGAACACCCGCCCCAGGTTTAAAGGGCACAACCACTCAGAACACTGTGGCGGGGGCCCTTGGTCCCTCGGGGGCCCAGGGGCTCCCCTGTAAGAAAGCAACCATGGAGGGTGGCAGTGAAAAGTCTGTTTTGGACTCAAAGCCCTCAGTGCCATTTCAGAAAGTGGCCCTGAGCTGGAGTTACAAATCCCTGAGCTATCTCTTGACTGCAGGACCTTTCTGGGCGGATGGGGTCTGCCTGGTCTGTGGCAGGCTCGAGGGCCCGCAGGCAGCCCTGGAAATTGCCAGAGAGGAAATATTTCCACTACCTTGGGCGGCTGCTACGCAGAGGCTGTGCCGTCTGCTGCTGTTACCTGTGTGCCATTCATGCAGGTTATTTGGTACTTGAGAACTCTCAGTGAGGTGCTCCATGCTCAAGGTGACACTGGAGGTGAGAAGGTGGTAGACATTTGCGATGGAATGTAAATGGTGCTGCTCTGCAGCTACACCTTGCCCCCTTGTGCCTGCGGAATCCTCACATCACAGTGACACCACAGGAGACAAAGGCCCAAGAATTCGGGTTGGCTGTTTCCATGGACATGATCTCCATAGTGACAATGTGGGGGGAGGGGATAAGGGTGGGGTGATAGGAATGGGTGGGGAGAATTAAAAGGGAAGGATAAAAAATGTATTGTGTGTATTATAGGCCCTGGCCTGGTAGTTCTGTTGGTTAGAACATCATCTCAGTAAACCAAGATGTGGATTAGATCCTTGGTCAGGGCACATATAAGAAACAGCCAGTTAATGTATAAATAAGTGGAACAACAAATTGTTGTCTGTCTCTCTCCCTTTCCTTCTCTTCCCTTCGCCCCCTTTTCCTCTCTTGCCCCTTCCCCTCTTTCTTCTCTCTCTAAATATATGTTTATTTTTAGTCTGGAATGACTTTAAGTGAAAGGTGCACTATCCCTTTTGATTCTGTTTTAAAATTAGTGAAATTGAACTTAACAAACTGTCATCTCAAAGGACAGTAGCGTGGCTTTGAAGATGAGCCTATCTCACACCAATTCCAAGATCTCTAGATTTAAACTAAAGTATTGAAGTCTAAAGGATTGAAAGCAGATGCAAAACCATCATTTGTCATGAATTTATCTTAAAATGGGAAGGTTTGAGGGATAGGAAGTAATGATTGTCCCTGTTTTCAATAGTGGGAGAATGATGGTTAAACACAGAAATAAAATTTTCATTTCCAGGGGGAAAAATACTTCCTACCTGAGGCCATGAAAATACTATTTTATATTATCCTCTAGAGTTTTGTCTTTCACACATAGATCTTTAATCCACCTGGAATTGACTTTTGTGTGTGGGTGTTAGGTAGAGCTCCAATTTCTTCCTTCCCTTTTTTATTTTTTTAAGATTTTATTTATTATTTTTAGAGAAAAAGGGAGAGAGGCAGAGAAGGAGAGAGACATCAATGTATGGTTGCCTTTCACCTGCCTCCAGTTACGGACCTGGCTGGAGACCTGGCTTGCAACCTGGTTATGTGTCCTGGCTGGGAATCGAACCAGCGACTTTTGGGTTCGTAGGCCAGCACCTTGTTCACTGAGCCACCAGCCAGGGCCCTTCCCTTCTTTTTGATTGCCCCCACATCTCTAAATGAAAAGTGTCTACAGCATTACTACCCTTCATATATCAGATGCTCATATATGTATAAATATGTTTCTGGATTTTTTTTCAGTTAGGTTTGTGTATTGCCTCTTTCTCTATGCTAATGCCACACTGATTTAATTATAGTTTTACAATAAATTTTTATCTCTAGTAGAGCTAGTCCTACCACTTTTTCTGCTTCAAAAGTGTCTCGGCCCTGGCTGGTGGCTCAATGGATAAGGTGCCAGCCTGCGAACCCAAAGGTTGCTGGTTCGATTCCCCAGCCAGGGCACATAACCAGGTTGCAAGCCAGGTCTCCAACCAGGTCCATGGCTGGAGGCAGGTGAAAGGCAACCATACATTAATGTTTCTCTCCCTCTCTGCCCTTCTCGCTAAAAAGAATGAATAAAATCTTAAAAAAATAGTCTTGACTATTCCTGGCTGGGTAGCTCAGTTGGTTAGGGCATTGTCCTGATAGGGCAAGGTTATGAGTTCGACTTGGTCAGGGTACATACTACAAGAATCAACCAATGACTATTCTTGGTTCTTTGCATTTCCATATTGATTTTAGAGTCATCTGATCAAGCTCCATGAGAAAATCTATAGGGGTTTCATCAGAATTGGTTGTATTTGTCATCAGCTTGAAAAGAACTGTTATCTTTATAAGTCTTCCAAACCACAAAGATGGTATAACTATTAATGTAGAATTTTCTTTAGTGTCTTTCAAGAAAGTATTATAATTTTCCATTCAAAGTTCCTGTATGTCCTTTGTTAGATGTATCTTAGGTACCTGATGACTTTTGATGCTATTGTAAATATTTCCAAGACTTCCATTTTCTGATAGTTTGTTGCTAGTGTGTAAGAATGTAGTTGATTTTTATATATTCTGCCTTATCTTTCAATTCTTTTGGATTTACTATAACATACTATCTGTGAGCAATGATAATTTTTCAGTTTTCATACCTCATACCTCATAGTTTTCTTGCCTTACTGCATTTCCTAGGGCTGTCAGTACAATTTTGAATGTGAAGGGAAAAATGGGTTTCTTTTCTTGTTCCCTGCCTCACAGAGGAAGCTTTTTTCCAGGGGGTGTGGGGGAGGGATATTCATTAAATTGTTTAATTCTATTTCTATTTTAAGCATTTTTCCTTTTAAATACTACACACATGTTGAATTTTGTCTAATGTATTTTATGCATCCATTGAGGTGACTATAGTGTTCTTTAATTTGTTAATGTAGTGAATTACAATACTTAGTTTTTCTTAGGGTATTGGATTTCTAGAGTAAGGATTATAATTTTTCTATATTGGTAGATTTGTTAAGATTTTGTTTTGAATTGTAACATCAGTTGAGTGACAATAGTTTGTCATTTTCTTTCCTCATACTGTCCTTGTTGGGTTTTGGTGACCAGGTTGGAAGTCTCTCTTTTTCTTTAGTCTTATGATAGTTTTTATAAAATTGGTTATTTCTTGGTAATCAGTATCTGGAGTTTTGTGTGCATATGCATGAGGTAAGATTTTGAACTGATGTAAATTTTTTTTAAAATGGTATTTAGGTTTTTCTGGGTTTTTTTTTTTTAGCCAGTATTAAGTTAATATTTTTCTAGGATTTTTTATCTCAGTTTTCAAACAGATTGTTACAAACTTGTTCATAATATTCTTAAAATGTTTGTAGCATTGTATTTATTTCCTCTCTTCATTCCAAATACTGTTTTTTCGTTCATCCATTTCCTACCCTCTTCCTGATCTCTTTTCTGTCTTGCTGATCAACAAAGTATGTCAGTTTTAGTTTAGGTTTTTTTGTTTTTTTGGTTTTTTTTTTTTGAGAGAAGGGCAGGGAGAGAGGGAAGAAAGGGAGAGAAGTATCAATGTATGGTTGCCTTTCACCTGCCTCCAGCTGTGGACCTGGCTGGCGACCTGGCTTGCAACCTGTTTATGTGCCCTGACTGGGCATCAAACCAGCGAAGTTTTAGTTTTTATTATTATTATTATTGTTGCTGTATTACATTCATTCTCCTTTTATTCCCCTCTGTCCCCTTTCCCACCCACCCACTCCCCCGCGAAAGCCAATACGAAGTTTTAGTTTTTATAAGAATCTGTTTCAGCTTTCTTGATCTTTTCTGTCATATTTGTTTTCCCTTTTTATTAATTCCTGACCTTTATTTTCTTGTCCCTCCTTTGAGTTTATTCTGATACTCATTTTCTTACTCAAATGGGATGTTTTGCTCATTAGTTTTTAGCCTTTTTTCTTGTGCAATGTGATCTTTTAATGCTATAAATTTCCCTCTAAGTAGTCCTTTATCTGTACCCTACACATTTTGCTATATGGTATTTTAATTGATTTGTTTTTAAAGATTTTACTCATTTTTAGAGAGAAGGGCAGGGAGGGAGAAAGAAAGGGAGAGAAGCATCAATGTATGGTTGCCTTTCACCTGCCTCTAGCTACAGACCTGGCTGGAGATCTAGCTTGCAACCTGGTTATGTGCCCTGACTTGGAATTGAACCAATGACCTTTGGGTTCACAGGCCGGCACCTATCCACTGCACCACCAGCCAGGAGGTGGTATTTTAATTTGTAACTGTTTTCTGATTTTTTTGTTCTTTGATCCAGGAGTTAAACTATTTCTTAATATTAAATTTTTTTTTCTAATTCTTGTTATTGATTTTGAAATATCTTCATCGTGGCCTGAAAATGTGGTCTGTATACTAGAACTTTGAAATTTGCTAAGACTTTATGACCAGCCCAAATATGTGGTTAATAATCCTAAATGTCCCATATGTGTTCCAAAAACGTATATTCTGCAGTTATGTATATTGCCGTTTCCATAACATCAAGTTTGTTCATTGTATTATTTGAAAACTTGCTGATATTTTTATGTGGCTGAGCTCTTATTACTGGGAGAGATATGTTAAAAATCTTCCATTATATTGTGGATTTATTCCTCCTAGTGGCTGTCCATTTTACTTTATTTTGAGATGTTATTGGGTGCCATAAGAACATTAGAACGTTATGATTTTACCTTTTGTCATTATGAAGTGACTTTTTTCCTAGGAATTGATATCTAGTGATATTTTTGTCCTAAAAGTTTTCTCTGTATGTAGGCATACCTCATTTTATTACACTTCGCTTTATTGCACCTCACAGATACTGCATTTTCATCAGCATCGAGGCAAGACTGCCCACCAGAAGAAAGAGTTCAACTAGGTGAAGGTTCAGATGGTAGTTAGCATTTTTTTTAGCAAGAGAATAGTTTTTAAATTAAGGTATGAACATTTTTAGATGTAATGCACTTAACAGACTACAGTATAGTGTGAACATAACTTTTATGGTCACCAAGTACCAAAATTTTTGTGTGGTTCACTTTATTGTGATATTTGCTATATTGACATGGTCTGGAACTGAACCTACAGTATCTCTGAGGTATGCCTGTATTTATGTTTTAGGTGTATTCTTGTAAGTAGCATATACAAGTTGGATTGATGATTTTACTCCCGGTATTGCTTTTATCTGAAACATTTAACTTAAATTTTGTGTGATTATTGATGCATTGATTATTGGCTTATTTCAATACTCCTTGTAATTTTTGTTCCACCTTATCTGCATGCCTTCCCTGCCTTCTTTTAGATAGAAATTTTCTCCTCCACATAGTGTTTTTCCTCTGTTTTGGAAATTTAGTATTCCTGTTTCTTTGGTGATTACTCAGAGATGTTTCACATAATCTTTAACTCATCAAAGCCTAACTGCGTAAGACACTATTAATACTGTTTTTCTAAATTTTTTGTTAATGTCTTTATTTTCATTGGGTTCCTAAAAGATATTTTCACTAGGAATGCTAATACTTTTCTCCCTCGTCCCTGGAGGTAACACTTCATTTTCTTCTTTCTTTGGAGGCCAACTTTCAGTTTGATGCTCTTTGAAGGTAAATTTTGTTTTTCCCTCCCTAAATCTGGCTGTATTTAAGATTTTGGCATTTTGGTGTTTTAAGGGCCTTGTAATTTCACAGTATTATATTTAGATGTGGATGGTTTTTTATTTACCCTGATTAGTTGTTGGGATTTACCCTGCTTTGGTTTCGTATGAGTTCTCAGATTGTTCCTGCTCCATTTTGATTAGATAAACATGTGGGAAATTCTCATTTTATTCTCCATGTCTCCAACTTCTCTCTTATATTTCTTTACCTCTTGGTGTCTGGTGCTTTCTAGATACATTCTTCAGGTCTCACTTCATGTCACTAACTCTCCTCAGTTGTGTAAGCTGTTCTAAAATTATTAGTGATTTTCCCATCTCTGGAATTCTTTAGTATTTTTTAATACTCATTTCTAAGCCACCCATTTGTTTCTAGAAACATACATACTTATTTTACATTCTGATAATTTCATTATATGGAGGAGTGTTTTGTCTTCTGCTATAGGTTCAGTTAGCCGCTGCCTGTTCCTGGGCCAACTTGTATGTTGAGTTTGTGTGTTTAGAGATAGTATACCGCGAACTGCTCGTTCTTCTTGCAACTTCACATCTGGGGTTCCCTAGGCCTGGAATGAGGGGAAGATCCTCCAGAGGATTTCTTTGCTCTCTCATGTGACTGGTGGTGTTGCCAGCGTGGGAGCATGAGCATTCTCCGCTAGAGGGTTTACTGGATCGTCCAGGTAGTGGATAATTAGACTACAAAATCAAGTGAGGGCCCACACCTGATTACAAATTCTTAGAGGCGCTTCTTTCCTGCTCTGCTTAGGACCAACGTTTATAAAAACAAGCAATTTTCCTTGTATTTCATTTTTGATTCACCATTATGGGGGCAACTCCTTTTTGATGCCCTACGTTGGGATGGTCATTTGAGGCAATGAAACTTACCATGGGCTCACCAGGCTCTATAAATAGCTAAGAGAGAAAGGCAGACTTCATAGCTCTCTTTCTCTATCCAGATTTCTGCACCCCTGTAATTTCTGGTCCGAGTATTCATTATATTCTTTTCAGCTCATGGATACATTTAAGGAGTTTTAAAATTTTACCCAGCATATCTAGTTTTCAGTTATCCAAGTACCGAGTCCACCATAGCCCCCAAAATAGCAGCT
This sequence comes from Noctilio leporinus, assembly GCA_004026585.1. Lineage (NCBI taxonomy): Eukaryota > Metazoa > Chordata > Mammalia > Chiroptera > Noctilionidae > Noctilio > Noctilio leporinus. The sequence continues at coordinate 36,719 of PVIW01004622.1, read as the reverse complement.
TTCCTTGAACTGGTTGATACAGTGATGTTCAATGAAAACCATCCTGGCATTTCTATGGTAAACTCAGCTTTGGCATAGGTTGACCAATTTGGGATATCTGTCTTTTGATTGTGGCTGGATTCTATTTGTTATCATATTTGGATATGTAAAAATTCTATTCTTGAGCTTGAACTGTGTATTTAGTGTGGTCTTTATCAGGTGTTTGTCATTAAAGTTACACCGGCTAGCTTTATAAAAAGAATACGTATCGTCTCTGGTTCTGTTCTCTGTACAGCACTTTGAAATTTTTCTCTTTGGTGTCTTCCTCTTTATTCCTCTCATGCTGAGCCCCATCCAGCCCTGAAGATGAGGGAGCCTTAAGCCTCTGCCCTGAGTCTGTCCAGAGCAATGATTTGGACTGTAGAGCTTGGGGCAAGCAGGAGTTTCCTGGGTCCCTAGGTTCAGCTTTTCCCAGTTCTGCCTCTGAGGCCCCTAGGAGTGTCTCCCTGGACCTTTTCTCTAGCTGGGTCTCCTGGCCTGAAATGAATTCACTAAATGTATTTAGGGAGCACCTACTGTGGCACACTGGGGTGCCACAATGGGTAAGACAGATTCCTATTCTCAGGAAGCTCCCAGTCCATTGGGGGATAGTCAACAAGTAAAATATACATGGTGTACCAGACAATGCCAGAATGTAGTGGAGGAAAAGGCAGCCTTTTGTTGGTAGGTTTTTCGTTTGTTTTTTTAGCATATTTGGGTATCTGCAGGTCAAGTCTATATTGTCCACCCTGTACCTTCCCCCTCCCGGCTCTTCTTTTAAAAATTGCATTAGTTATTTCTTGTGCAGTTACTTTCCCATATAAATTCACAACCAGCTTATCAAGTTAAAAAAAAAAAAATGGTATCGTATTGACTTGGACCATGTTGAATTTGTAGGTTTGGGAAGAACCAATATAATTGAGTTAGCCTATTCATGAAGATGGCATTTTTCCTGTGAATTCAAGTCTTCTCTATCATTCAGTAAAGTTTTAAAGTTTATCTACAGAAGGAAGACTTTTTGCATCTTTTTGTTGGCATCTTTTTGCATTTTTTTTTTTTTTTTTTAAGATTTTATTATTTTCAGAGAGAAGGGGGAAGGAAGAGAAGCAGAGAGGGAGAGAAACATCAATGTATGGTTGTCTTTCACCTGCCTCCAGCTACAGACCTGGCTGGAGACTAGGCTTGCAACCTGGTTATATTGCCCTGTTTGGGGAATTGAACCAGCGACTTTTGGGTTCACATGGTCAGCACCTTATCCACTGTGCCACCAGCCAGGGTGAGGCTTCTTATATTTCATGTTGCAGAATCTTTCTATTAAATTTTCTGTTCAGTGATGACTGGTGGATGGACCACAAGTGTAGGCTGATCTTGTGCCATGCTGGTCAGAGTGGTTTCTAGAATATAACCTTGGTGTTACTCCCTGTTTAGAGTTCTGTCTGGTTCCACTTTAGGATCTTTGATTCCTCAGTTTGCCTCAGTGGAGTGGGCTGTGTCAACTCTGGGCTTTGCCCATGCAGCCCATCCCCTCTCCTGGCACTCCTTCTCCATTGCCCCCAGGTCCATCCTGGGGCTGCCTCATCTTCCCCATCTGCACCCTCCTATCCAGTGAGAGCTGTCCTTTCAGCTCCTCTGCCAGAATTCACCAGAACCAAACCCTACCCAGACGGGAAAGCAAGGCCCTGGGAAGAAAGGAGTTGTGTGAGCCCAGCCTTGGATCTCAACAGCACCCAGATGTCAGGACAGATGGTTAGAGGTTGTTGGCACTGATGTTCCTGTGGTGCCCTGTTCCACCCTGTCCTCTCATGTGGAAGCAGCAGTAGTGGAAAGAGGACCCACCAGTCTTGGTAGCTAGCAATCTTGGTTGCTTGGCAACCTGGGCAACAGAAGCTGCTAGGTTACTGTTGTCAAGGGACTGTGTAATTCACCAGCGTGTGCCTTCCCTTGCAGAAAGTGGTGGGACAGCCTCGGATAAAAGCTGTGGCCCCATCCCTAGATACTCACTCAGCCCTTGCACGTTTTCCTTAGAAAGCCCTTTCTGGCCCAGACCCCATGCCACTAGTCTTCCACTCCACCCCTCCCCTCCCCTCCCCTCCAGTCCAAAGGCCTGCTGCCTGCTCACAGCAGGCAGAATAAAGCTCCATGCTCTTCCTCCATGCCACCTGGTGGACTGTTACCTGTGCTCTTGTATCAGCCCTGCTCCACCCAGTCATAGACTGATTCAGGGACAGGGCCATGGAAAATGCCAAATTCAAGGTTTTTTATTACCAGTCAGAAGGTGCTCAGCCACGCACAGTGTTGAGAAGAGGTACATACAGTGTGTAGCTCCCCTGCAGGCCTGGTGGTCTGCCTGCTGCCCTGACTCTCCAGTGGGCACCCTAAGATGTTTCACAAGCCAGTGCTTTCATTTTTATCCTTACAAAAACAAAACCAGTCCTGGAGTAGAAAGAAAAACCCTGTGATGAATTTTCAGGACAAAACTGAAGTGGGGAAGGGTTGGAATGGGGAGTACTAAGGGTTGGGACAGTGGCCACAGTGGCTCAGTCCCCGCACTGTTGGCAGAAGCCACTGGAAGGGGATCCAGGGAGAGGGCAGGACACAGCTGAGAGGAGGGCCAAACTCAGACAGGAGCGCCCTGTCTTCATCATTTTTTCACTTCCACATACCATAGAAATTTAAGCAAAATAGCTATTTTATATATATTTATATATTTTATATATATAAATCAGGCAAAGAGTTCAGGGGTGCTGAGATGCAGCACCCCAGAAGTGCCTGAAGCCAAGGCCAGATGTTAGGTCTCTGGTACCCAGGGCAACATCCAGGCGGAGCTGAGGGTTGGTTCTTATTGCTGATTTGAGGCCTGGTTCTGGGGTGAGGAGCACCTGCAGGCCCTGCCCCCAGTCTTTCCTGGCCTCTTGGGGGCTGGGGAGCAGCCCCTGCATGGCCAAGGCTAGGTTGCCCTCAAATCTACATGGGGACCCCTCAGTGTTCCCTCCTGCATGGTGGCTGTCGCTCCAGAGACAAGCTGTGCTCTCCTGGGCCCAGTGGCCCCTCCCTGTGCCTTCTCTGTGGGGTCCTGAGCTCCCTGGGGGCAGTCTTGCTATGTTGAGCTACAAAATACTCTTGATTCAGAGGGTCTTTCTGGCTTCCTGATGTCTTAAAAAGAAGGGGCTCTTCTTGCCAGGACACTTTTGTGGCAAGAAAGCACACTTAGAAAGTTGTCTGCTAAGTGCTGTACTAAAAATATTTACTGAACATCTTGGCTGGAAAGATGTGGAGATCGTTTTTCTAGAAAAGTTGAAAGAGGCCGCCTAGGAGGGGTCAGTCCCTCCCTGGGAGGGCTGGTGACTGGGCAGTCCAGAGCCCGTGCCAGCTGCCTGAGTGGTGGTAACTGGGAGCTGGGTCCCAATGGGGCCCAAGTCCATAATGAAGGTGACTAGGGCCCTCTGGGGGCTGGAGAGAGCCGAGCCAGCACTTCCTCCTTCCAAGGTGGGAGCCCCCAAAAAATGTTTTTAAAAAAAAGAAGAAAGGAAAAATAAGGGTTGGGAGGGCTGTTAGGTACTAAGTTGAGTGCGTTCTCTAACAGGTGGACCAGGCTGTGCAGGGCCTGTATTTGCAGGAAGGGTGGCGATCAGAAGATGTTGGGGCACTTGTGCCAGTCCTGCTTCTCCTTGGCCTCCCAGTAGCCGCCCTTGTACACGCAGGCCGTCTCTCCCGTCAGCGGGTCCAACCTCTTTTCGAACCACAGCGGCGTGTACACGTCTGCCTCCTTCTCTGCTGGGCGGGGAGCATAGTGGAGGATGGGCAGCTGGCCCCTCCCTGGCCACCAGCCACCCCTTCCACTCCCTGGGGCACCCCCGCCTCCCGCTCCCCGGGCCTCACCGTCCTCTGCACCGCAGCCCCGTGAGCAGGCCTCCAGCCGCCGGCGCCGCGACTGGCGCTGCTTCTCCTCTAGCCGCTGCTTCTCCGTGTTGGCCTCGTCCCATTGCCCCTTCTCCATCAGCCGCTGGTCTGGCCGCAGGCGGCTGTCGGTGGGCGCCACGCCCTCCTCGTGCTCGTTGAGGGTCAGGGCCAGCTCCGAGAAGTAGTACATGTTCTCTGCATTCTCCCTGCGCGAGGAAAGGCTTGAGCATACCCACCCCACCTTGCCCCTCCCGGACGCCGCCCCCCTGACTGCCCCTTCCAGCGTGTGTGGCTGCCACCACTATCTGCATCTGTTTCATTGCATTATACTTCTCTGGGAATTTTCCCATTTTGTTCACTTTTTCAGATTTATGAAAGTGGTTTCATAATCTCTTATTACTGTGATGTTACGTGCTGTCTATTCTCAACTGTCAGGTCAGAGGTTTGTCCATTTTCTTCATTGGTGGAAGATGAAATTTTGTTGGCCCTATTGTAGACATTTTTGCATTATTGATTTTTGCTTTTATAATCTTCCTTCTGCTTTGTTGAAGTTTATTTTACTGTTCTTTTTCTAACTTAAGATGGGTGCTTAGCTCATCTCAGCTCTTTTCTAATAGGTGCATCTTTAGGTATATTTCATACCATTTTTGGTATGTATACTTTCAATATCATACAGTTGCAAGTATTTTCTAATTTCCATGTCTTCAGTCTATGGATTAGTTGGAAGTATACTTCTTAAATTTATGAACTTTGAATTTTTCTAGTCATTTGTGTTTCTGGCACAATTGCCTTTGAGTCATATAATATACATACTTGGTATAATTTCAGTTCCTTTGAAATTTACTTTATGGTCCAGGATATGGTCAATTTTTGCAAATGTTCCATGTGTAATTAAGGAGAATGTGTTTTGTCGAGTTGTTCAGTGCAGTGTTAGTGTTATATAAATGTCCAATGGGTTCTATTGTTCAAACTTACCCTCCTGGCTTTTTTTTAAAGCAATTTACATGTGTTTATTTATTTAATCCTCCCAAAAGTCCTACTGTTGTTTATTACTATTATTTTACAAATTTTGTATCATTATGCTTAATTTCCCCCCTTTTGCCCTCTTCTGCCCAGACTACCCCTCACTCCTTCAGTCAAGCCCCACACCTGTTGTCCATGTCTATGGCTCATTCAGACATGTTCCTTGACTAGTCCCTTTCCCTTCTTTCCACCATTATCTCCAATCCCCTTCCCACTGGCTGCTGTCAGTATGTTCCATGTTTCCATCTCCCCTATTTTAAAATTTTGCTTCTTTTATCAATTTCTGAGAGGTTGTGTTACAATTTCCTACTTTGATTGCAGATTAGTCCATTTCGCCTTATGTTTCTACCAGCTTTGGCTATACAGATTTTGAGGCTGTTATTAGGTACAGGGTACATTAAAACTTAAAACTCATCTTCGTGGTGAATTGAGCCTTTATCATTCTGTTCCTCTTATTGCAAGTCTTTGTTTTGAAGTTTTTTGTTTGTTTTTTTTTTCCCCATGTATGGTTGCCTTTCACCTGCCTCCAGCTACGGACCTGGCTGGAGACCTGGCTTGCAACCTGGTTATGTGCCCTGACTGGGAATTGAACCAGCGATCTTTGGGTTCGCAGGCTGGTGAAGTTTGTTTTTCAGTATTAATATGGCTATACTAATTTTTTTCTGGTATTTCTATGGACATACCTTTTTCCATCCTTTTATTCCAACCTTTGATTTACTACACATCTCTTGTAAACCACATATAGTTTAGTTAGATTTTAAAAATTTGTCTGAAATCTAACAGATTCTGTCAGTCTTTGGTAAATGAACCTCTCTTTATTTATTTATTTAAATTTATTTATTTATTTAAAAAATTTTATTGTTGTTGAATTACATCCATCCCCTTTTTGCTCCCCTCTGTCCCCCTCCCCACCCACCCATTCCCCCCAAAGTCAATCCCACCTGTTGTCCATGTCCATGGTGAACCCCTCTTTATTGGTCATTGCATGGCCTGCTTGTATTAATGCAGCCTCACCACACTAAACAAAAGGGATAATCCTGACAAAACCTACATCTGACTACATGGAAAATTCACCAACTCATCCCCTTCTCAAGTAGCCATCAGCAAAGTCTCCTGAGTTCATCAGTCCTTTGCTTTCCTTTTAATACAATTTCACTGCATTTTGAAATAGTCTTAAGTGTGTGTATTCATATATACTATATATATATATATATATATATGTATATTACATACTTAGTTTTAATTGTATAAAAAGAATATCATGATGCACTTAACCTTCCAGGATGTCGTTTTTTTTTTAACTTTTATTGATATATTGCTTAAACTTATATTGTTGCAAACATGCTTGTGGTTCATTTGTTTCAACTACTGTGTAATAGTCTCTGCTGTGAATTCGCCAGTTACCCAATAAATTTAGTTCCCAAGTTTTTGCTCTGGAGTTATCTTATGCATATTTTCTGTTGTACGTTTGCAGGAGTCTCCCTGGTGTGCATACCTGGAAGTGGAATCACTGGGCAATCAAGTCTGTCATGTTCTTCTCTAGGAGGTAAGGCTGACCTGCCTTCCATCATGGCCTTACCAATTCATTCCTACCAATTCACACTCTCTCCCATGGCGTGTAAGAGATACGTGGATCCACATCATCTTCAGTACTTGGTATTGTCTTAGACTTTTTCATGTTTTCAAATTAAAGACAATGAGATACCATTTTATGCTAATTTAATTTGCATTTTCCCATTTACCAACGATATTGATCATTTTCATACAATGACTGGCCATACAGGTTCTTTCTTGTTCAGGACATTCTTGTTCATAACTCTTGGACTTTTCCCCTGTGTTGTTTTATTTATTGATTAGAAGTTCTTTATACATTTTAAATTATTTTTGTGATAAAACACTTACTATATTTTGATCCTAATATTTTGTCAGGTGTAAGTATTATTTTCTTCGTTTATATATTCTTTTCACCCTTTAAAAGATTTTAGAGGGGAAGGGAGGGAGAAGAGAGGAAACATTGAAGTGACTGTACTATATACATTTTATTAGAAGGTCCTTGATGTTCTTTGATAGGAAAATTGATGTTTTAAATTGTATCTTTTAGTGTGTAGAAATGCAAGTGACTTTTGTGTATTAATCTTATATAAAGGTACCTAAGATACTTTTTTTCTGAGCCTATGGAGATATGTTATTTTGATGGATTTTTGGATTTTCTAATATAAAACCATCCTTGCATAATTAGGATAAACTCAACAAAATTGAAGGATGTTTTCTTGTTTAAAAATTTTTATTTATTATTTTTAGAGAGGGGGGAAGGGAGAGAGGCAGAGAGGGAGACAGACATCAATGTATGGTTGCCTTTCACCTGTCTCCAGTTGGGAAACTGGCTGGAGACCTGGCTTGCAAATTGGTTATGTGCCCTGGCTGGGAATCGAACCAGTGACCTTTGGGTTCACAGGCCAGGGGCCTTATCCACTTTGCCACCAGCCAGGGCTATTTTCTTTAAACACTATTGGGTTTTCTGATTTGTTGCTTTGGAACTTTTCTTATATATGTTCCTGAGTGAATGGGGTAAAACTTGTATTTTCCTACTACTCTTTCAGCCTGGTTTGATAGCAGGATTACCCTGGCCTCACAGTATAAGATAGGAGGATATTCCTTTTCTATGGTCTGGAAGATTTATTTAAAATTGGGATAATATATTTCTTGAAAATTTGGTAGAATTTACCTATAAAACTATCTGGGAGGCCCTGGCTGGTAGCATAGTGGATAAGGTGCCTGCCTGCAAACCCAAAGGTCGCTGGTTCGATTCCCAGCCTGGGCACATAACTAGGTTGCAAGCCAAGTCTCCAGCCTGCTCTGTAGCTGCAGGCAGGTGAAAGGCAACCATATATTGATCTCTCTTTCCCTCTCTGCCTCTCTCCCTTCCCCCCTCTCTAAAAATAATAAATAAAATATTAAAATATTTTTAAAAACTATCTGGGGTTTGTTTTTTCCTAGTGGAACTTTTAAAAAACATGATTGATTTTAGAGAGGGAGACATTGATTTGTTGTTCACCTATTCATGCATTCTTTGATTGATTCTTGCTTATGTCCTGACTGAGGGACCAAACGTGCATAGCAGGAAGACCCTCCAACCAACGGAGCTACCCAGCCAGGGCCTCTTGTGGGAATTTTAAAACTAGTGCTTGTTTCTTAAATTATTACAGGATTATTCATTCATGCTTTTTATTCTAGACTCAGTTCTTAGGTTATTTTTTTTTTAAGATTTTATTATTTTTAGAGAGAGGGGAAGGGAGAGAAGCATCAATGTATGGTTGCCTTTCACCTGCCTCCAGCTACAGACCTGGCTTGCAATCTGGTTATGTGCCCTGGCTAGGGAATCGAACCAACAACCTTCGGGTTCTCAGGCTGGCACCTTATCCACTGTGCCACCAGCCAGGGCCTTATGTTATTTTTAAAAAGAATTTGTCCTCATATGAATTTTAATTATTTCTTTATATTTTATATGTCACATGAAACTTTTTGTTAATATTTATTTCTCTATTTTCTCTTGATCAGTTTTGACAGTAGTTCCTGACAGGGTTTTTTCCCCTCAAAAAATCAACTTTTGGCTTTGGAAATATCTTTATTTTACTGTTGTTTGTTTGTTTGTTTAAAGATTTTACTTATTTAAGGCACCAGTCTGCAAACCCAAAGGTTGCTGGTTCGATTCCCCAGCCAGGTCTGTAGCTGAAGGCAGGTGAAAAAAGCAACCATACATCGATGTCTCTCTCCCTTCCCCTTTCTCTAAAAATAATAAATAAAATGTTTTTTAGTAATAAATAAATACTCATCCAAAAAAATAAATTAAAAAAATATTTTACTTATTTGTTTTTAGAGAGGAAGAGAGGGAGAAAGAAGGGGAGAGAAACATCAGTGTGTGGTTGCCTCTCCCATGTCCCCAGCTGTGTCCTCTCACTCCCCTAGTCTGCAACCCAGGCATGTGCCCTGACTGGAAACTGAACTAGTGACTGGTTCACAGGCTGGCAATCAACCCACTGAGCCATACCAGCAGGGGCTCTTCTTTTATTTTTTTTAAGGTTTTATTTATTATTTCCAGAGAGAGGAGAATGGAGAGAGACAGACAGAAACAGAAACATCAGTGTATGGTTACTTTCACCTGCTCCAGCTACAGACCTGGCTGGAGACCTGGCTTGCAACCTGGTTATGTACCCTGGCTGGGGAATTGGCCTTCTTTTATTTTTAAGGTATATTTTCTTCTTTACTTGGGTTTGTGTGTTGAACTTTTTTTTTTTTTTTTTTGGCT
>PVIW01004622.1:0-27372 GCA_004026585.1 Noctilio leporinus | reverse complement strand
GAACTTTTTTAATTAAGATAGAAACTCAGGGGAAAAAGACTCTTCAAAATTAATGAGCTTATATATTTAAGGCAATACATTTCGATGAAAGTATGGCCTTTGTTACAACCAGCCTGTTTAGTTATCTTTTCATTCTCATTCAGTTCTAGGTATTTTAAAATTTCCATTCCAAATTATTTTTGACCATGATTTATTTAGCATCTTTAAATTCTTTCCAAATATGTGGGGACTTTTTATCATCTTGTTCAAAACTTCTAAGTTAATTATCTTACAGATTGTGGTCTGCATGCTAGCCTCTGTAAATTTGTTGAAGCTTTCTTAGGGTTGATCACAATTTTTGCATACATTTCCTGTGAGTAAAAGTATGTTCTCTGATTATTGCAATTGTAAGTTTGTGTATATCCTGTTTTGTTTTGATCTCCATCATTTTTGCTGGTTGGTTTTTTGTCCCCATTGTCCTATTGACATGTGAGAAGGGTATATGGAAAACCCTTAATTGCCCACTGTGATAATCGATTTATCAGTTTCTCCCTTTCTACCAGGATGTTCTTTGTATATTGTTGAGGCTGTTTTATTACCTGTTTAATGTTTGAAACTATTTTATCTTCTTGAAGAACTCAACCTTTTATCATATGGCAACTCTTCCATCCCTAATGATGTTTTTGTCTTAAAATCTCTTTTACCCGATATTAATAGTTACTACAGCTTTTTGGTGTGTATTTTCATGATGTAGTTATCTTTTACTTTCAACCTTTTCACATCTTCATGTTTTGGATTATCTCTTAGAGGGTACATGAATCTGCATTTCTAGTAAAATCCTATCAGTATTTTGCTTTTTAACTGGTGAGTTTCATCTATTTATGATTCTTGGATCTGTTTCAACTGTTAATTTACAGTTTTTATTTGTTAATACTTTCATTTTGAGAGTATGTTTATTAAAGCTGGAGAAAGTGAAACAAGGGTGAGCATAGGATAAACGAAGCAACAGGAGAGGGCCTCGCTGGGGCTGCTTTGTCTCTCCAGAAACGTTATAGGAAAGAAATGAGGTAAGGCGGGGCTGCCATCACTCCCTGGAGACTCAGAGAAAAGTGGGCCTTCGACACAGGTTCAGGGGCTTAGCCTGGATGAGCTGCCACTGCCCATTCCTCCCCCGGTTGCAAGTCTGGTGGGGTCCGTTCGAGTTCAGTATGCACACCTGAGAGGGAAAGGCCTTGTGCTTTTCTTGTACTTTTTCTTTTTAATCTTTTATTACTATTTTAAAAAATCTTTGCTCTCTTTCTTCTAATAAGAACTTAGAGAAGGACACCAAGGGGTGTGAAGGAATGTTGTCTCCCCAAACCCCAGCATGTTAACATTACCTGCACTTTCAATTCTGGATTATTAGAGTATTTCCTCTTTTTCGTTTGTATATTGCAGCACGTCTGGTTTTTTCTCCCACTTTTAAAGTACTGTGTTGAATACCTTTTTCATTATGAGTTTTTGGGTATCACACCTGCTGAGGCTGTTCCCTGAGGACATACATTTTTATCATGCCTTCATATTTGAATGATAGCTTAGCTGGATAGGAACTTTTACCTTCTAATTTCTTTATTACTTTGAAAATATAATTCCAACTTTGGCGGTTGAAAAATCTGATTCTTCCTTTGGCTGTATCTTTCATTCTTCTCTGGAAGCTATCAGAATTTTCTGCTTGGTATTCTTAATTTTTACTATAGTGTTGTCTAAGCCAAAGCTTTCTTTATCTCTTGTCCCTGGGGTCTTTAATTTCTTTATTTTGGGAATTCATCTCCATTATTTATTTTTCCTTTCCATTTTTCTACTGAGATTCCAATTAAACAGTATTACTTTAGTGATGACTCTAGGAATTATAATATGCATACTTTTCATATAGTCAAAAGTTAACAAAGCCCTGGCTAGTGGTACAGAGGATAAGGCGCCTGGCCTGTGAACCCAAAGGTCACTGGTTCGATTCCCAGCCAGGGCAACATAACCAGGTTGCAAGCCAGGTCCATAGCTGAAGGCAGATGAAAGGCAACCATACATTGATGTTTCCCTCCCTTTCTGCCTCTCTCGATTCCTCTCTCTCTCTCTGGAAATAAAATCTTAAAAAAATGTTTCCTTCCATTTATCTCATTGATTTAGGTGATTTTATTTATTATTTTCAGAGAGAAGGGCATGGAGGGAGAGAAGCCTTTTCCTGCCTCCAGCTAAGGACCTGGCTTGCAACCTAATAAGCGACCCATAGGTTAGCAGGCTGGCACCATTCCACAGAGCCACCAGCCAGGGCCATACAGTTAGGTTTTAAACCCCACATACTTATTTATGTGTACTCAGTGCTCACTTGGGTTCACGTAAGTGTCTGTTCTTCATTCATTCGTACATCTGAGATCTTCCATCTGTTAATCAGTTTCCTTCTGCTGGAGTTACATAGCCTTTAGTGCAGGTCTGCTGGTGGCAAAATGAGTTATTGGAAAATCTTGATTTCAACTTCTATCAGGGAGTTTTAATGCATATGGAAGATCTCATGTGACTGCCTTCAAGTTCCCATTGTTGCCGCTGAGGTGACAGCTGTCCATCTGCTGTTCTTCAGGTAGTGATGTCTTTTCAAACCTGGGTGCTTACTATTTTCCTTTTTATGTAGTTCCAACAGTTGCACTGCACATAGATTCATGTGTGGAAAAATTCTCCGTTTTCCCTTCAGATAAAAGTCTCTTCCCTTTCAGACCAGATCCTGCTGTCAAACTGGACATCCACAGGGATTCCCGGGACCAGGACTGCCAATGACACTGCTTCAGAGACTCACTCTGGGCCACTAGCTGGTAAGCCTTTTCACTCTAACTGCTTCTCTTTCCCAGGTTTTGTGTCCTGGTTTTTGATTATTCCTGCTGACCTATATTCAGTTGATGGATCCCATTAAACCTTCCTGTGGAGTTCTCAGTTTATTTTTTCCTTTGTAGAACTTTTGTCATGCCACTTTTTATAGTTTTGTTTCTTGGTTTTCATTCCTTGGACTATGGAGACTCTGTCCCATGCACTGTTTGAAGCCTCTGCATAGGACTTGCTCCCATCAGCTACTGTTAGTAATTTACAGTTGGGTGTCCAGCTGCATGTAATGTCAGCTACACAGCACTGCTTTCTCCGTGTGGACTGAACCCTTCTGACCCCTAGGCTGCCGCCGCCTCCTCTCTACACCTGCCCCACTGCCCTCACAGGTCCCCTGCAGCCCCACTCACGGTAGCGGGTACTTCTTCCACAGCAGCTTGGCTGGCAGCGTCTGGTATACCGTCTTCTGCTTCCCATCCAAGCTGGGGCTGCTGGGGCTGCTTTGCACGATCTTGGCGCACTCCATCTGTTCGTCCCAGGAGCCTGACAGCACATAATGGGCCTTGCCCTGGGCATCGCTCACCACACCTGTCACCTGTGGACATTGGCAGGATGAATGTAGGCACAGGCCTACTCTGGGTCAGCCCCCGAGGCTCTGAGAGGTGGCCTTGCTTACCTTCCGGGCCATCTCTTTTGAGAAGTAGCTGTAGGGTAGGAACTTCAGCTGGCACCGGTCCTTGGTCTTATGGTTCACAATCTCAATGTCCCCTGTCTGGTGAGGAAGGGCGGGTTAGTGGTCAGCGGCTTATGGCTGGGCTGCACCCCCCTGCCCTAAGGCACCCCATGACCTGGTCAATCCAGAGCTTGCCCACAATGATGTTATGCACAGTTGAGGTGCTTTTTCTCCACACGTAGTGATTCCCACTGGCCTGGAATTCTAAGTGGATGGCACCTGGAGGTGAGATACAGGGTCACATGCCCTGGCTCCCCATGCTGGGCCCCAGCCAGCCTACTCAACCCCAGTCCCAGGGTCCTGAGAACTAGAAGCAGTGCTCATGCAGACTGGGGAAGGGAGGCAGCCTGGGAGTGAGGGAGCAGAGGACAGGACATACCTGCAGGGATATTAACGTCACCCCTGGAGGGCCCAAGATGGCTTCTGGGTTTGATCAAACCCTCCCCCTTTATCCAGAGTGTCTTTCTGCCCTGGGAGAGCACAGGGCCCAGCTCACCTAGTGGCATGATGGAGAGGTACTTCCCCCGAAACTTGCTGGAGATGGTGATTTCCTGCCAGAGACTCCAGCCATTCTTGGAGAACACGTAGTGTGCGGCTGATGGAGGGTGGTGGCTTACCTGAGACCAGATGCACTGGCATGAGTACCTGCTGGACATGGGCCCAGGCTGGCCAACACCCAGCCAGGAACAGCCTACCCTGTGCCTAGTCCTGTGGCCCTGACAGCTGGCTTGGCTGCTGTGCTGGGGACCATAGACCCATGGAAGGTAGGATAGTGCTTCCAGGGGAAAAGCAAGGGCAGCAGTGGGTACAGCCCAGGTAGCTGTCCTATAGGTGTTGTGGCCATGAGACAAGGGCTGGGGTGTCTTTACGCCTGACTTGAACTGTGAAACGGGGCTGATGACAGGCTGTCATCTGCGATAGGCTGTGCAGCAGGCAGATAAAGTGGAGGTGCTCCTCTCCACTGAAGGCTCCTATGGCCAATTCTAGCTAACTCCCCACACCTCACAAAGCTCACAAAGGGAGGGGCATGTCTGCCGTGCTCTGTTACACTGAAGAGGCCTAGACTCAGGAAGCAACTTTAACTGATGATGGACAGGGCTGAGCCCTGCCTCCTGGCTCCAGGGTGGGAGTGCAGGTGGGCGACCTATACCAATCCTGGTTGGTGGTACAGTGAGCTCTGCTTACCTATGCCAGGGCCCGCAGCACCTCTACCCTTTCCTCTCACAGCATTGGGCACCACTGATCACTGTCTCCTTGCCAGGACCCTCCACCAGACTTCCCTGTTCTTGTTCTTTTCTGTGTGGCTCCTTTGGTCACAGGGCCCTAGGGCTCAGCCTCCTCCAGCCCCCTTGTTTCCCAGGGCATCTCATTCCCATCTCCTGGCATTAGTCAGGCCCCTGCCGCAGCCTCACCCAGAACTTCAGCTGTGCCTACCATGCCCACTTCCACTCAGACAGCTTCTCTGACTGACTCGAGCTTCTGGTACCCCGCCTGTGTGTTTCATCTCCGTAAGTGGCAACACCACTTCCTTCCTACATCTCAGAAGCACAGGTCAAACCTGCCCCAAAGCTTGGGAGAGGGTGACATGTTTCTGAGCTTGCCTGTGGCCTTGGGCCCCTGCATACCAGCTAGCAAACTTGGTGATGTGGCCCAGGGGCTCTGTGTCATCAATTCCACCTCAGACAGGCCATCTGGTCTTTCCAGCTGCTTGCACCAAATGCTTTGGAGTTGGCCCCGGCCCCTCTTTCTCACGTACGTAAGTTAACGCTAAGCAAATCTGAGCTATTTGTTCTTCACGATGCATCCAGGACCCACCCCTTCCCTACCCTTATGTCCCCAGGTCACAGTGGATGGTGCAGAAGTCTCCCTGCTCCACTTGTATGTTTCGTGCTCTACTCTCACCAGGGCAGCTAGGGGACCCATAAAACTAGTCAGGGTGTCTTGCCCCCTCCAGTTCCCTGTCCATCTTCCTCTGCCATCCCTCACTATGTCTCAGAAAAACCCATTCCTTGACCAGCCCCTTGCAAAAAGCCAGAACCATCTGACAAACATAGCACCTGTGCTACCCTCCGCGCCATCACAGTCACTTCCCAGCTGGCTGTGCCCTCAACATCCCAACAGCATCTGGCATGTTATGGACACTTGATCATCTCTGTTGAACAAAGTAAAGTATTTGCTCACTAGTTCAGGCCAGGCACCTGGGGACATCCTTGCTGCCTCCCCCTGTCTGTCACACATCAGCATATTCCTAGGCTCCACTTTAGAAACGTGCCCGGGCTCTGACCGCCCTGGGCCGGCCACCTCGGCCACCTCCTGCAGGTCAGCACAGCAACAGAGCCTGCCTTTTCAGCTCACCACCGGATTGTGAGCTCCTGCTTTCCTAGCTCAACCTCAGGGCCTAACACCTTGCCCAGCAATAGGAGATGCTTGGCAGCAGCCCAACTTGAGAACTCTGTCCTGGTGCCTTTCTGCACACCTGTCTAGGTCCTCTCAGCACCCACAGAATTTTGCCTCTTCACACGAGGATGCCACAGGTCAGCTTGTGGGGCCTGGTTGTGGCTCTGTCCATGGAGAGACTTTGCCAGGAAGGCATGGGGTGCATGGGGGGGTGCCGACCCCATGCCCCAAGGCAGGATCCCTGAGCTCCTCACACTCTAGGCCTCTATTATGACTGACCAGTGTACCCCCAGGTGCAAGCTCTTCCTGCCAGTTCAGTGATGACCCCACATTCCAACCCAGATTCCCCTGCAGTGTCCTGCCCTGACCACTGCTCCCCAGCACCTGCCCAGGGGAGGAGTGAGTCCTTCCCCTCCCCCTCGCGCTGTCCCTGCCAAGCTGTTCTCCCGTGGTGGTGCTCACCCTGTCCTGGAGGCCTGCAGGGACTGCGTGTCCCTGGGCCCAGGCCCACCCCTGCTGCAGGAGGCCTCACTGCCTGACTGGACCTCAGCTTGATGTCACAGGCACGTCAGGGACAGAGGCTGCGTCCCAGGCCTGGCAGAAGCAGCGTGGCCGGAGTGTAATCAGGCCTCACCTGCTCGCAGAGGGAGCGCAGGCCCATTTCATCGAGGCGGTCCAGCTCGAAGGTCTCCCCCAGCATGGGGTTGAAAGGCTTGGCGATGCGGTGCACAGTGGTGGAGTAGGAGGACACGGAGAAGGCGGCCACCAGGCACATCTGCTCCACCGAGCTGGTGCAGTGCACCGCCTTGTCCAGCAGGTGGTGGTACTCCAGGTCCTCCGTCAGCCGCTGGAGCATGGACAGGGGCTCATTGAAGTTGACCTGCAGGCAGACGGGGTCAGGCTAGAATGAATGGCTGAGATAGCGGTTCTCAGCACAGACCTGGGGTCAGCACAGCACCCTTGCTTTTCTTTGGTGTGCAGGGACATTGCTGCTCAGGGAGATTTCTCTGACACCCGAATACCCCAACCCCACCTGTTGCCTCCCCAGCCCCTCCCGCCTCTTTTCTCCAGGGCCCTCAGTGCTTCCTGACCTGCTGTGTCCTGGGCACTTGCATTACGTTTACTGTCAGTCTCCCATCCTAGGCTTTAAACACCAGGAAGGCTAGGGCTTCTGACTTGTTCAACACTGAGTCACAAGAATCAGTGGACAAAGTGGGCCTTTCTCATATTCTGAGCTGTTACGCAAGTTCTCTGTTGAGAGCTTCTGTAAAGGGCCGCCATCAGCCTCGGTAGGGCAGAATCGCCTGTCCCCTGTGGTGCTAGTCTGCAACCTGGGCCAGCCATCGGGCAGGGTCTTCCTTGACACTCAAAAGTGGGTGCTGTTACTCTCCACACTTTGCAGATACAGACACAGGCTGGAGATGTGAAGGGACTTGTCCTGGGTCACAGTGAAACCAAGTCTGGCCTGGAGCCCCCAGGCTCCTCCCTTGTGGAGATGCCATGGTGGCCTGCGCACAAGAGCATGCCAGCCCTGCCCTCAACCTGCTGTATGACCTTGCTAGAGGTGGCACCAGGGACAGCTCCTGGCACTGGTGAGGGCCTATCAACATACAGTCCAGTCCTGCCCCTCCCCATCTACGAGGTCAGGACAGTCAGGACAGCCCGGACATTATTGCCGTAGGGATCCCCAAGTGTCTCATCAACACAGAGCCCGTTCCTGGCTCCTCCTCTCAGGGCTGAGCCCTCTGCTCTTGGGGGACTGTGGCAGTGCTGATGAACATGATTCAACAATTCCTTACGCTCCTCAGATGTAAGAAAGTGACACTTGGGGCTGCTTATGCTTCACACAGGCCATTACTACTTGTCTACACATGAGAAAACAGCCCCCAGGGACCCAGTGAGGCCATGTGCCCAAGCCCCTACCGGCATGGGGATCTTGGAGAGCTCCCGGCCGATGCAGTTCTTCATGATGCTCCAGAGATTAAGGCTGTAGTTGGGCTTGTCAGGGATGCGGCTACGCCTCTTGACTTTGGGGAGACCCTGGGGCACAAGTGAGGTGCCATCCAGCACCTGCCAGAGCAGCATGTGTGCATCAGCAGAGGCCAAGAGCACACCTTTGGCCCCTAGCCTTATCCTCACCTCTGACCCAGGGAAGTCTGAGGACCAGCTGCCAGTGGGACCCAAAGGTGGCCAGGGCGCTAGGCCTGTCCCAGGAGAATTAGCTCAAAGTGCCAGCCTCCTCCCTCAGCCACCCTCATGGTCTCCCCGTCACTCACATTGTCTGCTGAGGTCCAGTCCACAGGGCCTGTGGTTCCACCCTCAGCTTTTCTACAGGAAAGGCAAAAGGGAGGAAAGTTATCGACAAATCCAAAGGTGTCCTCAGGACCTGGCCACCTTCCATTTAGACCCTGCAGTGAGACTGAGGGAGCCCCAGACCTCCCCTATTCCAGGATGGAACTGGATCCAGCCAGTGCCCTGTTCTCCATTTCCATTTAAAATAAAACCCTGAAACAAACTTGATTTGGGCACTTTTGACCTAAGGAACAACAGAACCAACCAAAGCAAAAATGCCAGTGTGGAACAAGACTTGAAACCCCATGTGCAGAAAGGAGCAGATGGAGCACAGGAGAACAAGGCAGGACAGAGAGGGTTGGTCCTTCAAGGGCAGCATCCCCACCAGAGAGCCCACCTGTCCTCCTTGGCCTCGGTGATCACGGTGATGAAGGATGTGGAGTCTTCCATGGCGTCGAAGTACTCAGTATCCTCATCTTCCTCACTGTCCTCTCCTTTGAGAGTCAAGAGGCTTCCTAGGGACACAGGCAGAGGGGCTGCCTCAGTGTGCAACTTCACAGAGGCTGTCTCACCCACCCGAGGAAGCCCAGAGCCTCAAGGGCCCCTTTTCCCCCTTCAGCCCTCCCTACTTTGGTCTCCCCGCAGGGGCTGCCCTCACTCTATTTTCCAGACTGCTTTCCTGTCTCAGAGACCGCCTTACTGCCAGAAGCCTCCCCTGATCTCTCAGTATTGCAGGTCAGTCAGGCTGCGGCCTGGATGCCCTTTCTGCCCTCCCCAGGGCAGCCGTGACTTAGCTGGAGGGGGCCCTGCCAGAGGGGACCGCTGGGCTCACAGAACCTAGACCCAGGGACGTGGTTGCCGGACCAAGGGGTGGCATACTCGGGGCCTGGCCAGCGGAGCCACCTGGCTGTGGGGGAGGCTGAGGGCAGAGCCCCGCGGCCTGGCCCTCTCACCCTCACTGGAGCTCTGGGTGGGGTTGTCAGCCCGGCCAGGGGCGCTGCGGAAGGCCCGCTCGAGGCTGTTGTGCTGCTTGGCCAGCTGCTCGATCGTCTCCTCCAGGTGGACGCGCTGCTCCTGCTCATACTGCAGCGCGCGCTGCCATTTCCGGCTGTGGGCCTCTGCTAGCTCCAAGAAGTCCCTGCAGGCCTGCAGAGGGAGCAGGGGCTGAGCGCAGGGCCTTTCTGCCCCTGTCCCCACAGGGACCCACAGCACCCCGGCAGCTCAGGCCAGTCCCTGGCTTAGGCACAGAGGGAAGGAGAGCCGCCGCGTTGTGCTGTGCTGTCCGGTTCACACGAGGGGTGGGGTTCTGCCTGGAAGAGGAGCTGGGACTGGAAATACCGCAGAGTCTGTTATACAGCGCTGCTCTTAAGGCGACCCCCAAACCTGTGGCCACTACACCACCCAGACTCTTCACTTCCCAGGCCCATGGGTGGTCCCACCACTCTCTTACGAAGCAGGGGCCGGTCCTTCTGCCCCTGTCATCACAGTGGAGAGGACTCAAGCCTCAGCTGTCCCTGGAGGGCATTGGGGTCCAGGCCAGGGACCTCTTGATTTGCCCTTTCTGAACTCCTAGCTCGGCCCGGCCTGTACTGGGCTCTGGCTGTCACTCCCCAGCGCTCCCTTCCCAGTCCTTGTCGTCCCAGCTGCTGGGCTGCACATGCATCTCATGCTGTCTGACTGGGCATTTGAGACATGCTTTTCTGGAGCTGAGAGTGCTTTGCTTTCACATAACTCTGCATGTAAAACATGACTTGTAAAAGTCACAAACAGCAGTAGAAAGTAGTAGTCGGAGGTCATGGTAAGTAATTCTCATGAACTCATGGCAGAGGGTACTATCCGGCCTCTGGGCTTCCTAGCAGCAAAAGCAAAGAGAGCAAGATGATTGCAGTGTTGTCAGATTCAACAAGGGTCTCAAGATCTGGGCAGCTGTAAATGTTATTACTAAGTAGTACACTTGCCTAAACATTTAAACAGCACAGTATTTTGCAGATGCAGCTGTAGACAAGATACGCTTCACAGGAACTCAACCTGATATATGTAGCCTAGTGCAAAGAAGAAACCAACGCATGATTGATCAAATAGTGTGTACGTGCAAGGGCTAAGCCTCCCCTCTGGAAAACGGAGCTTTGGGTAGGAATCCCCTCTCCTTCGCCGGCTGCAAGTGAGACTAAGCCTTGGACAACCACACCTAGCTCTTGAATAGAGTCCCCCAGGCCGTGAACCCCTTGAGTCTGGTAAAACCACAAAGATGAATTCGGCTCTCTACCTCCTACGCTCGATATTCATGAGCTCTAAATCTTGAGAAATGACAGTTTTCTAAGGGCAAGTACAGGTTTGCAGTATGTGGCCCGGCAGCTGACAGCCTCTCACAGACCTGGCCCTTGACCCTCTGTAGCCATGTCCGCCAGAGCCCCAGCCCTCTCCACACCAAGTGTGGCCCACCAGGCCTGCTGTCTTCCTCCCCTTCTCTGGCTCAAACCAAACACCCCTGCTTATTCTGGTGCAGCTACCATGGGTCAGGGCTGTCTGGGGCATCCTCACAAGTACCGAGGTAGCCGTTTTCAGGGAGGGCCACAAAGCACTGTGTGTAAGGACCCAGGCAAAGTCCCCAAGGTCCCCACCTGCAAGTCTCCTGGGGCATGGGATCAGCACTGTCACTGTTCATTTTGTAAAGCTGGAATCTCTGTGGCCATCTGGGTGTCCCTTGAGGGCACAGGTGGTGTGGGATCCTGTGGCCTCCCTGGACTGGAGTTGGGTTGGAAGAGGCTCTCTAGCAAGGGTGTCAGGGAATTACCTTTTTCAAATAGGACCCTGCCCTGCCTCAGCCACACCTGCCTCCCAGCCCCTGTTCCTGCTGCTGGGGACATTGCCCACACAGCAAGGCTGCTAGCTGACAATCTAGCTGTGTGTGACCTCCACCTGGCTGCCACCGTAGGACAGGCTACTGTAGAGCAGCAAGGAGACAAGAGGTGAAATCTCTGGGATAGCTGTGGCCTCCTTCTGGCCACAGGTGGCCAGACTGTGTACATGAGGACCAGAGTGTCACAGCTGACTAAAGGGGGCAGGACTGAGGCTGCTGTACCACAATATCCAGGACTCATGTAGCTGGACCAGAGTGCTGTCCACTCTGCCAGGGTGAGGGTGGGGGGTGGGGGTCATCTGTAGCAGGTTGGCTCCCCTGTCACCCTGTGGGCTGTAGAGAGCCCCATTACCCTCCACCCAGATGCACCTACCTGGTATCCACCTCCAACTCCCAGGGTTTTCTCTGGCGCTGCCACCCTTCTCTGGGCCCCATCCTGGCCACATAGCCAATGGGGAGAGGCAGGTGCTGGCCTGGTTCTGCTACCCTCTGGCTTGGGAATTCTGAGTTAGTCTGTGCACTACAGTTTGCTCACTAAGCTGGATTAGGCCTGGGGCCCAGCAGGGGGCTGACTGGGGGTGGCTCCCTGCCTCTAAACCCAGGGTCACATTTCCCCTGAGGCGCTGCCACAGCCCGTCCAGGCCTGAGCAGGAGCAGGGCATGGGGTGCCTGAAGCCTCCTACCCATACTACATTTGCTCCTAAATCACCCGAGGGACAGGCAGAATAAGAAGCCCAGCAGCCCTCATAGGCACTGCCTCACTGCCTACCCTGAGCAGGCCCACTGTGACCTCCTGGGCCTTGATGTCCTCATGGGACAGGGGGCCGAACCCCAGGATTCCTGTGGCATCCCTGATTCTATGACCTATCTGGATGGGAACAGGGTTCCAGGCTCCTAGCCTCTCTCCTTCCTCCCATCCCCAAAGTTATGAAGAAGGAGGGTCTTGGAGATGAACAGGTGTGGGGTCTGTAGGCAGTGCTGTTCTACCGCTCTGGAGAGGGCAGGGAGCCTCCTAAGCTGCTCAAAGGAGAAAGAATCAAAAAGCCCAGGACAGAAAAGCAGCTCCCATGTAGGGTGGGCCCTGTGCAGCAACAGGCTGGGGCCAGCAGGCCCTGCTGCCCACGGGGCCTCCGCTTCCCCCGGCTTGGCCTGGTGAACAGGGCTGTGAGCGCTGCCCACCTAGAGGAAACGGTGCTGGGCCAAGCTGCGTGAGCGCCAAAGGAAGCTGCTGCTGGTCACCCTCACGGTTGTCACCAGGGGACAGGCACAGCACTTCTCTAAGCCGGAAGCCTTGGCTCCGCTGTGCCTGGGAGGATGAACTCTAATTGCTACTGCCGTTCCTAATCCTGACAGTGACCTTGCTGCTCCCCAAGTGTGGGCCAGCAAGCAGAGCTTGGGGTCAGCCAGCCTGTGTGTGGGCTCGGGAGGGTCTGCAGTGCCAGGACTCTGGCACTGGGGAGGCAGATTTTCACTTTGATTGAAACTTTAAAAATAGCCCTTGCGCACAGGAACAGCACCATCTGGCCACCAGTGTGCCGACTGATTTTAGACAGTTCTGGAATCTATTTTTATTCATTTCCCCGGACTCAAATGAGCACATGGTCAGCAGCAGACAGTGATCAGCGGGACAGGAGCTGCCCATGGGCCCCAGAAGGAGGCGATGGGACAGCTCTGGGGCCCTCACCGCTGCTCTGCTTGGGTGGGCACCAGGAGTCCCACATGATTTCCGAATGGGGCTCAGAGTGTTTCTAGCAGTTAACAGCTTCGGATCTGGGTCTTTAAATCTCTGGTACCCCAAATGTGAGGCCTTGGCTCCAAATTGCTACCTCTGCATCAGCAAACCTGCTGCACCTGCCTTCCGCTGTACCCACTTGTCCCTGCCCGTGTCCCACTCTGGCCTGGGCACCTCCCCCACCCCTATGCCTCTGCTGTCCCTGCTGCACTTTGCTCTGCAACTTCCTTCCCCTGGAGTGGGAGCCAACTCCCCCCAAGTCTGGCTGGGCTGTGCTGCGCTTTCCCGAGTCTCTGCTGTCAGGATCCACACCCCTGTCCTGCCTAACTGGCTCTCCTGTAGGTGCCAAAACATGACACTTGTGGGCCCTTCTGTGGTAAAATGAGGGACCTGGAATGCAGGGTCTGTTCCATTGGGCCCTGGGAGGTGGGCCTGGTGGGCCGCCTCCCTGCTGCTTTCTGCCCCCACTGGTCACCCTGACTGCCTCTGGTTTCCTGTTGGGCCTGTCCACCAACCGGTTTGGCTCACTGGTTGGCTGCACAAAACCCATTCCTGGGAAAGGGCCTGTATCCTGCCAGGATGCGTGGGCCCAAGTCCAGCCTGTGGGGGCTGGCACAGGGTGCCCTCAACCCCCCAACCCCCCATTCTTCTAGCAACTCAGGCCCACACCTGAAGGCCCTCCTGGTTCTCTCACCCCCGGAGCAATTTTCTGGTCCTTCCTGCAACACAGAGCAGCAGCCACTGCTGTTCCAGCTCCTCCCCCCTAGGCCAAGCCACCACTCACCCTTAGGTGACAACAGAGGCCTCCTAAAGTGTCTCCAACTACCTGCCCCTGCCTCATAATTGCCCATTTTCCAAGCACCGGCCAGTCTTGCTAATGTGAGGGCTGGACAATTTTTCCTTCACTACACGAGCCTCATTCAGAGTGGAGAGCGAAGTGCTCTCTGTGACCACATGTAAGGTCTCCTGTGGCCAGGTTCTTATCTCCCCAGGCGTCCCTCCCACAGTCACCCCAGCCTGGACCAGGACCTGGCTGGACCGTGGAGGGCCTCCCCTGCTTCCATGCCCCCCAGCAGCCGCGTGCTGCCCTGTCACAAAGTGCTCAGTGGGGAAGAACTGGGCTGACCTGAACTCACGGCTCCTAAGGGCCACAGGGTCATGTGGTTGGAGGGGCCGAGTCCTGGGCCCTGCAGGAGTCACCAGTTCTGGGGAGCCTCTCCCAGCTCTGTTGTGGGGCCGTGTCAGAAGCAGCCTGCCTCTCTCAGCCCCACTGCTGGGGCCTGGAGCAGCAGCTGGTGGGAAACAAGCCCAGTGAGGGGCCCCATGCTGCAGAGGGAGATGACTGTCACATCTGCCGCCCAGCTCTCAGCACCTTCTAACTGGGACTGTGGCTGCCTCTCCTGGGGCCGGGCCCAAGGGGAGGAGATATGGGTGGGTGGCTTAGGGGGGTTTCAAGGGCTCAGCGGGAAGGGAAGTGGAAGTGAAAGTTACAGAGGCAGACAGAACCCGCTTCCACAGGCCAGGGAGGGGAGCCTGGCATGGGGAGAGGCATACACCCCAGAACAGCCATGCAATACTGTGGGTTCTTCTGCTCAGGGCAGCAGCAATGAAGCCAGAACTCAAGGGCCACCCATGGGGAGCCCAGGGCAACCAGGACAGCCCCAGTGCGCTGGGCCTGGTGACAAATGACATAGCCTTTTTGCACACACTCCATGGCCTAGTGACACCCACCCACATCTCCTCTCAGCCCTGGCCCAGGAAGAGGCAGCCACAGACCCAATTAGTAGGCCTGGTGGTAGGTGACATAGACTTTTTGCACCTACCTTATGGCTAACACTGGGGATGGCCCAGGGGCTGACAGCAATGACACCAAGTGCTCATGTAGCAGCTGGGTTACGGCCCTTGGGCAAAATGATAGCTCCAAGCTTCAGGGTGGCACCTGAATACTACAAATGATGACAAGGAAGCTGTGATGACACCAACCTCCTGTGGCTGTTGTGAGGAGCAAACAAAGTAAGGGGAAGAAATCAGGGCAAGTTGCTATTGTCACATCACCACCATCTCCAAGGCCTGTCCTCCAAACTGGGGCACTCTGCTTCACCACACAGTCATAGGAAATAGAGTAAAACTTTATAAAAACTAATACCCAAAGTATGAGCCAGTAATATACCCCAATTCAATCATTCTTCATCTTAAACCAGTGCTACTGTATCGGGGGCATCAGGGTTCCTATAGGCTTGCAGTACCCACACCCAGGCTGGCGGGGCACCTGCACACGGGCGCACCACTGTTCAGGCTCAGCCTAAGAACCCATGTCATTTCTAGTGCTATGAGCTTCCTCCTAAATGACAACAGGCTAATTCTCAGCTCCCCAAACAGTAATCCAACTGGGGAACTGCTGGGCTGCCTTTGATCAGATGCACAAAATCACCCAGGAGGGAACTTTGCCAGACACTAAGCAGTTCGTTCATTGGCCCCTGTATTCTTCCACAGCTGGCTCGCACGCTCACTCACTCACTGAGGCTCCTGTATGCTGGGCACAGGGCCAGGCATGGAAGCTCCAGGCTACTGCAGTTCCTTTCAGGTGAGGAGCCGCTGTCAGGAAGGGTGCCCAGGAGAAAGGTAGGGCTACCAGCGTGGCCTGTCAGGCTTCGCACCTCACTTCTGTGTACCCGCTCCTCCAGTGGCCATGGATGGGGAGAGACCCTGATGTCAGATTCACACTAGCAGGTGGCAATGCCCAGCCCAGAGCGCAGCTCTCCTGTCACTCCTGTCTGACCCCCCTGGTGCCAGGACTGAAAACAGATGTTGTCATCAAACCCAGAGGCTGTGCTTCCCATGAAACAATTCCCTGTGCACTTAGATAGCAAGCTGTTTTTATAGGTGCTAGCAAGCCTGATGCCTGGTAAAACACTGCCAGAGACAGCATCTGAGAAGCTCCTTATCTGGGGAAAACCAAAGCTGCTTACTCGAGACAAAGTGGCTTCCATCTCAGTGGGCAGAGAGGCAGGGAGGGCAGCTGTGTGTGTGTGTGTGTGTTGGGGGGGTGTTGGCTTCTGGGACGGATGGGGAAATACAAACAACATTAAGTCATTAAATGCTTAATGTATGTGCAGGGAATGCGGGACATGGCCCCTAGGGTCAAGGGGCTGTAAGGAGGCCAGTGGCCCGAGAGGGTGGTCATAGGAAAATGCAAATGCAGACATAATGGCAGCCCTTTGTTATATGGGACACAAATCAACTCCTTAGCACTATGGCCTTCATTTCCCCACAGCTCCCCTTTCTGAGCGCCTGCTCCCAGGATGTGCCCCTGGCGGTCCCTGGGAGAAACTTGGAGTCAGCCCTGTATCTGGAGGGTGGAGGCCTAGAGGAGCACACACGTGTCTGGGGAATGCTTTCCAAGCAGAAAGAAGAACGGGCCGATGCATGGTTAAGCATTACATTCTCTGATACCTCCTGGCTCCCTGTCACAGCAGTGCAGCTTCCAGAGCCCTGTGTCACCAGCGACTCCTGTGACTTGCCTCTCAGTATATACAGGCTACAGTTATTACCTGGCTACTGTCAGCTTGGCCTGACCCACGGCAGCCTCTGCTCTAAAGCTTTTCTGGCTACTGGACCCTCAGTGCCACCCCTACCACATGTGCATGCCTCCTGTGGTCCCAGTCCTGCTGTATCTGTCTCCAAAAAAGCAACAGTAGCAGCTGTAGGCCAATGTGGCAGCAATGCCCTTGCTGTGCAGGCACAGCCAGCTGCCCAGCTGGGGGCCCTGGCCTTCCTCAGCCCAAACCACCAGCAGCCTCAATCAGATTCTACACCCAGCTCCAGTTCCACCGGACAATTACAAAGAATGCCCCCACCCAGCGACGCCTGCATGGATAAGCCGACATAGAGGATGGAGAGCACGGGAGGGAGCCAGCCTTGGGGGATGACCTGAAGCCCGTGAAATGAAGACCTGGTCTCTCAAGCACCCAGCTACCCACTCAAGGGCTGACGATAGGGATGCACTTCCCCCTGGGGAGCCTTGCGCCAGGACAGCAGTGTGGACGGGCACTTACATTGATCATAGCATTTGACGTGATGCGGAAAAGGGTGGCCCGCTCGTTCACAGCCTTCAGCTTCTCGCTGCTCTCGTAGGGGATCCTGAGGCTGTCCAGCTCGCTCAGGGAGCGCTGGAGGGCAGCGCCGTGCTTGGCGATGAGGTCATTGCACGTGCTGAGGTCGTCTAACTTTAAGGAGAGGTTCTTGATGGTGTTGTGGAGTTCACTCTTGTCAGTCGGGGTGCCAGTCTCGTCGTCGTCGTCCCCAGAGTCATCTGCGGAGAGAACAGAGTTGCTATGTTTGTTACTGATGGCATGACAGGCCTGCCCAGCCTGGGCCCGCTCAGAAAAGAGGGGCCCTAGATGGTGCCAGGTCCTGCTCCCAGGCAAGGTGAGGTGGCCACCAGTCTACTGTGGGTGAGCACAGGCCCTCTGAGTCCGTGGGAAGGGACTTAAAGAGGAACCAGCTTGAATGACAACACCTGGGGCCATGCTTTGGAGGGGGTTGGGTGGGCTATGCTGGGAGACTCCGGTGTGGGAGCAGCTCCCATCCCAGGGACAGGGACCCCAAAGAAAACCCAGCATTACAGTCCAAACCGGCCTACACTTTCCCAGCAACCTCACTTAGCTCTCTCTGCTCTGCCTACCCCCAGCCACAGCAAACTGCCTCTGTACCTGAGGCCTTTCCCACTTTGTCTCACCACCTGAGCCACCCCGCCTCACCTCTATTGAACTTGTTGTTAAGCCGTCCACTTTAGTAAGCAGCTCTTAGGGTCCGAGTTCCGGTCTAGCTGCCGAGGATACCTCTGTCTTCAAAGCCTGAAGACCCTCAGGCCAAAGTCCTAGCTCCCTATCCCTGCCCCTGCCCAAGTGGATCCTGCTGCAGGTCATCACCTGTCTGCCCTGCAGGAGCAAGGGGGCTCTGTTTGCAGACACTGGCTGCAGCCTCTCAATGGCCTTGTCAATGTAGAGACTGTCCCATTCCCAGGGGACAGAGGAAGTGACTGAGGCTCAAGGAAGTGAAGTCATGCCCCAGGCCTCCCAGCTAGTCTGCCACTTGCAGAGCCTCCTTCTCCACACCAGCTAGGTGAGTGCCCCCTCTCCCCCCACCCCTCTCACCTCCTGCACAGCTGCCCAGGTGCCTTTGGGAGTCTGGGGTGTCTTAGATCCTGGCTCAATGCCAACTAAGTGGCCGCTGAGCTGTGGGGGCCTCCAGGGGGTTCAGTGGGCAGCTGGTCCAGACCCTGCTACTGCTTTAAAGCCCAGCATGGAACCGAGAGGCTAACATGAGCCTATGTGTGCCAGACTCTAACCGCAGAAGGGCTTCTGAAGTGCCTGGTTTCAGAAACAATCAGCAGAAGGAAATCTGTAACCCAAGACACAAGCTATTTTTTTAAAAAGTGCATGTTGTGAGAGAACAGATTTCTTCCCACAGTGGGCAGGATGTGTGGGGGTGGCCACGGCTGAGTCACTGCTCTGAGCATGCCCCGACTGGTGGCAACATCAGACCAGCCAGTGGTGTAGGGCCCAATTGAGGGGGCAGCCATAAGGAACCTCAGACCAGCTCCTGCCCGCTGGCCAGGAGCCTCTCCCCGCAGGCCAGCCTGACTATGGCCCCCAAATGACCCCATGACTAGAGACCACATGTGCTGGGCCAGGCTCTGGGCCACTGGCTTTATTGATGTGAATGCTGAGCCTCATGGTGGTTGACAGACCTTGACTCCTCTCCCTGCTCTGCAGGTGAGAAAGTGCAGGTTCCTAGAAGACAAGCCATGGATTTAGGTCCTGCAACTAAGGAGGCAGAGGCGGGTCTGAATCCAGGTGGGTCAGCATGGAAGCCTTTCCTCTCTCTGGATCGCCTTAGAAAGGCTCCAAGAGCTAACGTATACCTCACCTTTCTGGGTGCCAGGCCCTGGGTGAGGGCACTGTTTCTGTTAACGACTGTTGATAACCCAGGGAGGTAGGTCTGGTGGCAGAAAGGCACTCTGAGCTTGCCCAGGGCCATGAGGTGAGGGAATTCTGGAGCACCCATATCTGTCGGGCTTCAGAGTTTGGACTCTCAGTTACAATGCAACCTTCCTATCACCTTTCCAGGTTCAGTGCATCTTAACAACCAGAGTGGGCAACCACCGGTAGGCAGGCAGAGCGGCTGTCACAGTACACAGGAAGGACCATGCAGGGCACACGGGCTGCGAGTCAGCGGGAATGAGTATCCCTGAGCATCCTCCTGCTTGGCAGGAGAGGGAGGTGGTGGTGGGGGGACCACATTTCTAGTTAACTTGTTATTAAGCAGAATGCATTAGTAAGCAGCTCTCAGGGTCTAAGTTCAAGTCCAACTGCTAGGG
Source organism: Noctilio leporinus (assembly GCA_004026585.1). NCBI lineage: Eukaryota > Metazoa > Chordata > Mammalia > Chiroptera > Noctilionidae > Noctilio > Noctilio leporinus. Next base: position 8,153 of record PVIW01004622.1, on the reverse strand, counting down.
ACATGGGGATGTGCTTGTTCTGCTCCCAAGTTGCTGGCTATGTCACTGGGAAAACTCCTAGGTCTTCGATTACAGACCAGCACAGTCTGTTCTCTGGGGATGGGCAGCAAGTCTCTCCCAGATGGAGAGCAAGATCAGGAGAATGAGGGAGAGAAAGGAGGGTGAGGAAGATGGGGCAAGAAACAGAGCAGGTGGATGAATGACCTGGGGTGCGTTGCAGGAGGCCTGTCCAGGCCCATTAGTTCTCAGTCACCTGCATGGAGGTGGCAGGTCACACACAGGATGAAGAAGGATGTGGGAAGTAGGGGTGAAGCACAGAAGAGCTAGTTGGAGAGTAAAGATGGTGAAGGACCTTTTTGCAAAGCCAAGAAACCTGGGCCTTCATCCTTGGATAAAAGGGAGTATGTGGGCAGAGACCCAAAAGACAGATAAGACTTGGCAAGTGGCACGATGGGCAAATGGCAGGGACAGAGAGGTTAGAGGTCTGGCAAGGCTGGGGCTGGGGTGGTCACAGAAGGCCAGAGGCTGGAGAGAACAGGACCCCTAAACCCAGACCAGGCGTGCTGATAGCAGCACCCACCAGCTTCAAGGCCATGAACAAACAGGTTCTTTACCTTTTCCAGTTATAGAGGCTGCCTGTACTCCTTGGCTTGTGGCCCCTTCCTGCATCCTCAAAGCCAGGAGAGTAGTGTTTTACAATCTCTTTCTCTCTCTCTGACCTGCCTGCCTCCCTCTTGTAAGGACTCTTGTGATTATATTGGGTCTATTTGGATAATCCAGGATAATCTCCACATCTCAAAATCCTTAATCACATCTTCAAGGTCCCTTTACCAGATAAAATATCCATAGGCTCTGGGAATAAGAACACGGACATCATTGGGGGCCATTACTGAATGACCACACCAAATGTCATGACTGAGCTGAATACTGGGCTATGTTCTCTATCATTGATCATACATTTGATTTACTGGCCTAGGAAGTGGTTCCCAGATGCTCCCTAGTTAATCACTGAGTCTCCTACTTGGACACAGAGACCTCACAAATCCTCTGTCCTCCCCTCAAAGCGTGGCACATATGCCTCCTGACTGGTCAGGGCTAGGTGGTCCTGCTTCAACCCCATGTGGCTTTGATTAAGTGCACCTGTCTATATGCTGGAGCTATTAATACGTCTCTGGAAAAGGACATGAAGCACCCAGTGTACAACCAGTGCAGAGCTAGGACTTAATGGCATCGGCACAGTTCGCTTTTGCAAATAACCAGTCTTGAATTTACTTCAAATCATAGAAACTTGGAACCACTGGGAGATCCTATGTATTTGCTGTGTCCCCTACCCCACCCCCACTCCACTTGGGGCTCTCTGTGACCCCTTAAATGTCCAGCTTTGGCCAAAGAGCCCGCTGGGCCTCTGAGCCAGGGCTGGGATCCTCTTTCATGGGGGCTGCAGGGGAGGAGTGGGTTGCCATGGGAGCAGCCAGCTCGGTAGCACCAGGTAAGCTATTTTTAGAAGTGGAGCTTTTTTACAGCTTTGGAGGAAAATGGATCAAATTTCTGGATAGGCAGTCCTGTCAGGGGGCAGCTCTTTGAAACCCAGAAACCAAAAGGCTGCACAGACTGGTTTTGGATTGGGGCAGGGTGGTGACATGGTGGTGGGAGTCAGAGGCCCTGCGGTCACCCCATTTTGCACTGTCTCTTTGGAGAACATGGCTTCACCCTCGCATGTCCACAACCTCCTTGGAGTCAAGACACAGGATGACTGGGGGTGTCCCCTAAGGGAGATCCCTGCCCCTCACACATCATGGCTGGAGACAAGTGAGAACAGCTCTGGCTAATGGGGTCCTCAGGGTACACAAGGTCAAGGTCATGAGCAAGCCCAGCACTCACCCCTTTCTCTGCACCCACACCCAGTGCTGGGCTGGATAAGTTTCGGGGGGATCAGGAATGCCTGCCCAGAGCACCAACTATGGGTACCCCTCAAGTGCAGTGCCTGAGGTAGGTTGAAGGGCTCAATGCTGGAGCACAAAGCACAGGGCCCAGGTGAGATGCAACAGGATGCCACTGAGGGCCATTTGGTGCCGAGGCCCTGCCAACCCTTCCCAACTGGGGAACCGGAAGGAAAGGTCTTCCCCAGAGAAGGCCCCGTGGGATGCTAGTCCCACAGGGGGTCCTGGAGAAACAGTGATGAACACACAACCTTGGAAAGTGGGATGGGGCTCCTGCCTCCAAGCAGGTAGGTGACTTCATGCTGAGAAATTGGGGTCTGAGGACACTGGAAGGCATGTCAGAATCTAATCTGGTGGAAAATCAGATAATAATAAATAATAAATCATGAAGCCTTGGCAGGCAGATGGAAAACAGAAGCCAGATACCAGCATCATCGTGACTGTCACGGCCCCTCGGCGGCCTGGCTCCCCTCCGCTCCACGCAGATGAGCACGGGGGTGTCAAGGGTATTGGGCTGTCTCACAACTTCCTCAGGAGAGGGGTGCAGGGGTTGCACCTTCACCAGGGGCAGCTATCAACAAGGACAGGTGGGACCTTGTGACACCAGGCTGACATAGAAACTGGGTCTGGCTTCCATTCTACGAGAGCTGCAGGGGCCGAAACCTCATCTTACAAACACCATTTCTGTAGGGCTGTATCTGTTGTGGCTGAATCTCTGATCCTCCTGGGAAAAACATTCTCCTGGACCCCTGGGCTGGCTAGAGGCCAGCAAGCAGTGGAAGACTGGGCACGCATTTCGGAGGGCACAGGAACATGCCTCTTTCTTCTCACGGGAGGGAGCCGGGGCACGGGGTTCAAAGCCATGAGTGCATGAAAGATGAAAAACAAGTGCATCTGTGAAGTTAAGGTGTTAGGACACCTACAGAACCAGGTGCCTTTCACCTCAATAGAAAGCTGTGACCTGGCATCCACACAGCGTCCTCAGGATGACTAACGGCTCTGGGAGCAGGGCCCGCCTCCTCCAGGGAAAGAAACCCTGGTGCAGAGATGGAGCATAAAAATAGAAGGCATGCTCCAGTTATCTGCTGTGATGCTGAAGATAGCCAGCTGCCCACAGCCTTTTCCGGCGGGCAGAGCGCCCAGCACACTATAGCTTTCACCCTTCATTGGGGTTTCTGTGGAGTCTCCTTGAGTAAATGAGGGTGCCCTTCCTGGGTCAAGCACTGCAGAGAGCTGACCCTCCTCGTCAGGGCCTCTGGGCTCGCTCCCCTGCCCTGTCCAGGCTTAAGTTGCCGCCAGGTCCCAAGGTGCATAGGTGAGCTGCCCCCTAGTCAACCCAAGGCAGGTGCCAGCTGGGCTTACGCCATGTGTGGTGCTGCACCCCACTCCTCTGTGTGAACTGACTGGGTGAGGGGGCCAAGGCTGTGCTCACCTGAGCCCACATTTAGGAAGGGGCTGGGCGCCAGAGCACTGCCACCCCCTTCTTCTGGCCCGCCGACCAGCAGCTCCCTCTCTGCAGTGCCTTGTGCTACCTTCTCGGTAACCAAAGGAAAGGAAAACAAATAATCTCCTTATCCTGATAGTTCTGGAAATTCAGTCATCTCCTTGTTTCTATGTTGAAGACTAGCCTGTGTCCACATAACACAAATTCTCAAATTCAGTTTTGTGTGTTTCTTTCTCACCTACTCGTGCATAAGCCTTCTCCGAGTCCCGATGATTTGGTTACTTGTTCGCAGCTGTCCCCTGTGCCTTTGGGTTATGTGCTGCGGCCTCCCCATGGCACTGATTGCTGGGGCCATGGTGGGAACACAGCAGAAGGGCTTCTTTCTGCCTTGGTTGGCATTTAACACGTTGTTAACTGGCAATTTCATACGTAAGTTAATGCAAGTGCTAACGCAAGTTAGCTCATGTAGCAAACTACACCCATCTATTCATTAAGGAGACATGCCCTTAGCCCAACTCCAAGCATAGCTCCTCAGAAACCACTGATCCCACCCCACACTTCTCCCATCAAGTCACCAGGCACCACTGGGACCCAATCAGTCGGCTGACTGCGTGTGGCCAGCGATCCCAGACCAATAAGGATCCTTCAGTGCACTAGGAGCACCCCCACCCCATCCCCACCATGAGTATTTTATTTTGCTCAGCATAAACGTCTAAAGGCAAAGTCTGGCACCCCCTATATGAGAATCCACCGATCAGTCCCAGGCAGCTTCAGCACTGCTGAGCAGGTCATTGGAAACGACTAATTTACATTTTCCTGGCCCTAGGACAGTCGCGGCTGCTTATCCTTGGAAATTATCTGATGCCCATGTAATCACTCTCGAACTTTCCACTTTCCACAGGTAGCTGGCTGCCTCTTGGCATCAATGACAGAGAATGAGCTGAGGTGGGGGCCGGGGAGGGGAGAGCGCTCCCACCACCAACGAGCTATGGGGCCCTGAAGGGGCAAGGGCTGCACCTGCCAGGTTGCTCCCCACGTCCTAGAGCTGGGCATGCAGGATGTACAGAATAAACACCTGTTGGTCGGTGGGCCTGGCTGTACTCCCGCCAGGCCCACCATCATCTCCTGGGTTGTGTCTCCTCCCCATCTGCACCAGCTGACCTGCAGTCACTGCCTAGAGCTTAGGGGAGACCTCTCAGCAGGACTGGTGCAAACACCATTAAGGTCAGATGGCTTCTAAGACTTTGGGAAAAGCTCTCTGAGCAGTCTCACTCCTGAGAAGGAAAATCAATCTGAAAATAATGAGGCCCCAGAAAAGCCCATAGTTGGGAAGGAAGCTGCGTAAGGAGTGCTTGGGCAAAGACAAATGAGGTGGGATTGAGCCAGCCCTTTCCTGAGAGGCCCAGAGTGAGGGCCTGGCTCAGCCTCCTTCAGAGAACAGCTTTCTGCTGGGCCGGCGAGCTTCATTCTCAGGTTCTTGACAGTTAAATTTCTTACTGTAAATTAGTAAATTGGGTTTCTTATTTTCTAAAAGAAACAGAAATGAGAATTCCAACATGTGACAGTATTTGTCAAAAAACTGAAGGTAACTATTCCTAAAAACTAAAGGGGGCTATTTCAAACTGCCAAGTCCTGGCGACTAGGACCTGGTGCCTGGTCAGGAAACACTGCCTTAGGGAAACTTAGTGGGGGGACAGGGTGGGGATAAGAGCCGCTGTGAGTCCAGGGGAAGGAAAAAGGGCTGTGATGAAAGGAGGAAGAGGTGAGAAGGTACGAATGGTAAAGGAAGAACCTAATCTCAGAGCACAGCCTCAGAGGAGGGCCACTTGCCCACTTCGGTTGTGCCAGCAGGCTTTCTTCTCCAGTGTGGGGACCTCTCTACTCAGGAGCTGCGCCCTGACACCTAGAGAGGCTCCTCACAGCCTGAGCAGCGACACCAAGTCCCCAGAGTCAGGCCGGGACCCTCTCTGTCAACTGCGGAGCCCCTTCATGCACAGGATGTCTCACATATGCAACAGGGCTGAGGAAGAGACCTGGACGCACCCAGAGACACATATGCCATGCAGCCTGTGAGGGCATCAGCATATAATCTGGCAAAATCTGAAACCCTACAGCCAGGTGGGTTTGAATTACAACCAGACAGTCTGCAGAGATACATCTGTGGGCCAAGTTTCCACCCAAGTCGCATTTCATATTGGCTCCACAGAAGGTTGGTGTGGCTCCTCTTAAATAGGTCACTGTGTGGCTAAGAACTTTCTGGTATCTTTGAACCACATTCATCCACACTGGAAGGGGGAGGGACTGACGTAGTGGGGGGCTTAGGACTGGGGGGCTTAGGACTGGGCGGCCTCGGGGTCCTGGAATGGCTACATCTGACAATAAGCCCTTTTCTGGAGCAGGTGAGCCCCAGGCAAAGAACCAGGCAACAGCAGCAGCCACTGCCTGCTGACAGCACAGTCACACCACAGTTCATTAAGCCCAGATGTCCCTCTTGGGGTCATCACACTCCTGTGTCATGGATTCCACTTCTACCTCCCTTAAATGTCAGGGGTGCTCAGGTTCTGTGAGATGAGGTCTGACTCTGGACTTTAGCTACTGGGGCCCTGAGGAAGGATGTGGGGCAGTGGGCCTGTAATCCAATAGACTAAAGAACAACTTTACAGCGATGAAAAAACCCAACAACCTAGAATAATATATCTCATAAAAATCCCCTTCAAAAATAAAGGTAAAATAGAGCCAGCTTTGTGTAGAAACAGAAGTGAAATCGCAGACCTGGGTGCACAGCCAGCTGCTGGGACGAGGGTGGAACTCCGAGCATCCTCACATCAAACCTGTGCTGCTGCCCCAGGCTGTTGCCCCCAAGAGTTGTGGGACAATGTCCAATATGGAGAAACATCTATTTGAGTTGAGATTAACCGCAAAGGAGCTTAACAGAAATGCCGAGGAATGCAGCAAAGAAGAAAAGGCTGAAAAGGCCAAGATTAAAAAGGCCACTCAGAAAGGTAACACAGAAGTTGCAAGAATACATATTGAAAACGCAATCCACCAGAAGAACCAAGCAATTAATTACTTGAGAATGAGTGCTAAGGTGGATGCTGTGGCAGCTACCTTGAAAGGATTTCTGCCCTGAAGGACAACTTTGAACCCCAGTTTGAAACACTGAATATTCCAACACAACAAATGGAAGATACAATGAATAGAACCGCAGCCCTAACGCAACCACAGAACCAAGTGGATGTACTGCTTCAAGAAAAGGCTGATGAAACTGGTCTTGACCTCAATGAGGACCTGCCACCAGGTCAGACAGGACCTGTTGGCTCAAGTGCTGCTTCCACGAACAGGATGAACTATCACAGACACTTGCTCAAGTGTAACTTAAAGAACTGGCACTTTATCTGCTTCTGAACTAGTTCATGTGTATACGATCTGTCCCGAAAGTATCAGCCATGCAAACTTTTAATTATATTGACACTGGCTCGATACTTTCAGGACAGAGTTCGCAAACGCTACATTGCACTCCATTTATGTTAAGAACACCGTATATTAAAAAAAACAGAATGCTTGAACTCTATTTATGTAGAATGCCTTCTTTTGCCATGATGTACTTTCCAATAGATTAAGAAATGCCAGAGAGTTTCTACCTTGTCAGATTTTACAGCTTTTTACATTCTGTTGAAAAGTGTGAGGCACATTTTTTGTAGATAACTTTGACCAAGCTAGCGTTAGCTTGTTGTGTATGAAACATCTTCCTCAAAAATTGCATCAAAAATCTAGCAACAAAGTACTACAGAAGGAAACTACAAAATAAAGATTTTGGTTTCTTTTTAATTCAATTGTTTGTAATCGCTGTATTCATACAATGCATTAAAATAAAAGTGTAAAAAATAAATAAATAAAAGTGTAAAAAACATTTTTTAATATGCTTACATAGCCAAAAACACTTCATTTAATTTCATATGATGGACAATGCTATTTTTTGTTTGTTTTTAAAGTCAACCGCAAATGCAGTTGACTTTTATTCTATGTTCATTAGCTTTTAAATTTAGATGATTACTGGAACTTTTGCCCAGGAATTTAATGACTTATTTGAATTTCTGAAAAAAAATTTTCCATTGGTAATTATCCAATATAACTAGTAAAAACCTACAATATGAAGCCCTGGCTGGTAGCACAATGGGTAAGGTGCCGGCCGCCTGTGAACCCAAAGGTCGCAGGTTCGATTCCCCAGCCAGGGCACATAACAAGGTTGCAAAATAGGTCTCCAGTCAGGTCTGTGGCGTCAAACACAACCATACATTGATGTCTCTCTCCCTCTCTGCCTCTCTCCCTTCCCCTCTTTCTAAAAATGATGAAATAAAATCTTTAAAAAAAAAAAAAAAACCTACAATATGAAATTAAAGAGATTAAGGTTTGCTCAGTTTTAAAATTTTTTCTTTGCTAAGTATCACTGTTGTTAAGGCTCAGAGAAATTTAACATTTTAGACTTTCAAATGAAATTAAAACACATTTTAAATGATTCTCCTATTTCTACTTTAACCTTGGTACACTGTATTTTAAAAGATTTACCTGGGCCCTGGCTGGTAGCACAATGGATAAGGCGCCGGCCTGCGAACCCAAAGGTCGCAGGTTCGATTCCCCAGCCAGGGCATATAACCAGGTTGCAAACCAGGTCTCCAGTCAGGTCTGTGGCTGGAGGCAGGTGAAACACAACCATACATTGATGTCTTTCTCCCTCTCTGCCTCTCTCCCTTCCCCTCTCTCTCTAAAAA